>WBMZ01007100.1:190011-226954 GCA_013400975.1 Atrichornis clamosus | reverse complement strand
CCCCCCCGCGCGGGCCAGCGGTGAGACGGAGGGCACGCCCCGCGCTCGCGCGGTGGGCGGGGCCGCACCCGACGCCTGCCCAATCCCGGGGCGCGGCGCTGCCCGGCCTCGAGCAGCGATTGGCGGGCACAGCTGAACAAAGCCGCCGCGCGACGGGGCGGGACGCGGCGCGCTTCCACGAGCTTCTAGAAGGTGTCGGGCGCTTGGGCGCGCAGGCGCGCGGGGGCTCGCAGGTCCCGGGGGAAGGAATGGGCGCGGGGAGGTCCCTTCGGCCCAGTACAGGGAAATAACCTGCACTGGAAATGGGAACCGTCCTCGGCATGTTTGTCTGTAACTGTGGTTCTCAAGCACGTTACCCATTTCTCAGGATTGTACCCCCGAGGGGAAGGCTGCAAATCCCGCGACTGATCTCAGATTCGGACAAAGGAAGAAACTAAATACCTGCCTTCTGATGAAACTCAGATTCATATTGCTCTGATACTTTAGGTAAAACACTTTTAATGAGTATTGCCTTAGTTCATGACTGAGATTGTACTTGACAATGGCATTATCGCATTGTTTGAAGATCGCTGAGTCATAACCGTTCCCATTATATTTCGGTGACACTATCACTTTTCCAATTTCTAGATTAAGTGGATGCTTGTGGATAGAGAAAAGCTTGCCATAGTCTGAAGGAAAAGTCTCGGGGTGATGGATAGTGGAGGGAACAGGCAAGGGGCGGAATGTACACGGAGTCGGTGCAGACTGGTGGGACACAGTCTCTCACAGGTTTGTTGTATTTTAATAACAGGTACCTTGAAGGGCCAGGAGTGCCTTTCACTGCCTCCGGCGGCAGTGTCCAGAGTTCATCTGTCAGATGGTGCCGGGGTCTCACCGGGCCTCCAGCCTCCCCTCAACCCAATTTGCTCTTAGATTAGTCATTAAGCACATTCTCGGGACTACGGTAGTTAAATACATCCCCAAAGTCGGGTTCCTGCGTGGTCACACTTGAAGGAAGATGCTTTGAGAAAGCAGAGAAGCTTTGCTGTACCTGTGCGTTGCAGGAGCTGTTGGAAGGAAGCCTAAAACAAGATGATAGTAGTTCCGGAAACACGTTTTTTTGCTTCCCTAGTGCGTACCAATTTGAGGAATGAGGAATCAGGAGAAACTGTTGCTCTCACCCACACCCCTTCCCTTCCGCATCTTGCTCCCTCTTCCTTTGACCCGTCCCAGGAAAAGACCGACCCAGTCTCTGGAGGCCGACATTTCCTAAAGCCCTTTCTCCATGGGGAAAAGTTAAAGGATGATCCCCCGAGTCGGGGAAGTGTTTTCTGCTCGATTCTGTGAGACGCGACTAACACAAGTGCGCCCTTCCCCGGGAGTTGGTGCTGGAAGCGGCTCAGCCGGCGGGGCGGCAGCAGCCCCGCGCATGGCGCTCGGCGCTTCCGCCTGACCCTGCCGGCGGCGGGCGGAATTCCGGCGGGCGGAATTCCCGCGGTCGCTTCCGCGGGAAGTGCCGCTTCGCGTGCATGGCGGCGCCCGGGTGTCCCTGAGCGGAGGGCGGGGAGTGACGGCCGCCCGGGGCTGCCGCGGGCCCGGCTCCCCATGGCGCTGAGCAGCCGCAGCCGCCTGCTGCTGGCGGCCGGCGGGCTCCGTGCGGCGGGTAAGCTCACGGCTCGCCGTGCCGGCCTTGCCCGGCGCGGGGCTCCGCGGCCCCCGTGCTCCCGGGCGATCCGGCGGGCGGGTGTCTTGGCGGGGCTGCTGTGCCAAGGACGAAAGATTTATACCTTGTGATCTCTACCTTTATATTTAGTGGCGCTATCATTGGTTCCTTGTGTACTTCGCTTTCACGATTTCGTAAAGCCTTGGTCCTAGGGATCTCCTAGTCATGCAGGGGTTTATATTTTACATACGAGTTTTGAACCGGCAGTAATATACTTGCAGTTCACCTCATAAATTGGAGAAACACGTTGTGGTCTTGTCATCCATTAAGTGCTTTAAAAATAAAAGCAAGCTGATTTTGCTCTGCTGACTTACAAGCTGTGTCATTCTGTCTTCGTTCTACTGCCTGCACTACATGTTTTTTTAATCTTCGGGGTTTTTCTATCTGCTCTCCCCCCCAAGGTCTTCGTTTTGCATCAACTACAGCCAGTCTCAAAACTGAGACTGAAGTGGACACAAGTGAAAATGAGATTGTTGCGCCAGACTTCACTAACAGAAATCCTCGGAACTTGGAGCAGTTGGCCCTGGCTAGGAAGGAGCGTGGCTGGAAGACAACATGGCCAAAGCGTGAGTTCTGGCACAGGTGAGTCAGGAACTCACTAGCAGAAATGAAGACTGCAAAAGAAAAAAACCAAAACAAACGCCAGAAACCCACATACAAAATGCGATTTTTGGGTTGCTAAATCCTAATCAGCAAGTATTTTCTGTGTTCAGAGAACAGTAGAGTAGTGTCATGTGAAAACCAGCATATGTGGTCAAGCTCTTTTCATCTATTATTAAGCCAACAGTAATATTGCTTAAGCAACTGCTTTTTAACTCATGAGTTTCTTAGTCCTGTGCTTGCCATGCTTCAGTGTTTTATGTTAGGCACCGTAATAGTCTGTCTGTATTTGTTTTTTGTTTGTGGAGTTTGGGAGGGTTATTTTGCTTGCTTGGTTGGATTTGGTTTTTTTTAAATTTGCTTGTCCTCTGGAAAATAAGTTCATTTTAAGCTAGCATTTAAAAATCATTATTTTGTTCTTGAAGGGAGAACTGCGTCCAGTTTGTTCGTACCAGGAAATCTGATATCGTGTCATGCATTAAGACGTAGTTGCTCGTAATAAATACTCTGTTGTTACATGTTGAATGTATAAACAATACTCTGTTGTTACATGTTGGGGCTTATGACCACTTTCTGACCACTTGCCAATGTCAACAAGTTGTTACCTGCTGTGTCAGCACAGTCCTTTAAGGGACTGCATAGACCCTAAAGTTTCATTTCTCCTAGAGCAGTTCCCCTCATCTAGCTCCTATGTACCAGTTCTTCACTGTGCAGGTGTACAGTGCTTGGTAGGGAATGCGTGCAGGTCTGAGGCAACGTAGGACTGTGGCCCCGCCTAACTGATGAGTAATTGCTCTTGGGTTTTCGCTCTTTTGAACTGAGTAATACGTGTTGTGTGAGTCAACATATGCAGGCAGCTGGAACAATGACAAAACTATGGCTGAAATGCAAAGAGTACATTTATTTAATTGCCTCGCTAACTGGAGGATCCTGAAGCAACACCTGGGCAGAAACAAGCGGGAACACAGGCACCATTAGGCTTAGTCTGTGCTAGCTTAGTCCAGGCCTGCTGTTAACACCCATATATCAAGGGCACGCATCGTTTCCCACTATGCCGTGGTCTCCCCTGTGCTTTTTATGTTCTCTGAGCTTTGATCTTCTCTCTCGCAAAACAGGGAGCTCAAGCATGTCAATGAGAGTGCCTCCAAGTCTCTCCTAACACCTATGTTATCTTCACACAGAGATTCTACTTCTCAAAACAGAGGATAAACAGCAGTAGGCCTAATACATGGCATTTCCCACAGTTATTCTCCAGGCATTCCCAGCTGCAAGGTCACTTGAGCAAATCCTCCTCGCCATTCTTATGCTTTTAACCCTTTTCTCACAACATGAGTCCTCTTTCATGTTTTGATAAGCAAAGCCCTAATATAATAATATAATAAATATAATACAATATAATATAACATAGTGTAATGTAACATAATGTTAGTACATTCAATTTTATTTCATAAAGGGGTCATTTAAGCATTTGAATGTCTTCTCCAGAAAAGACACTATAATCCCATATTATTTCTTTCCTGCCCTCAGATTACGGTTTGAGCGGACACAGCATTACGTAGAAGCCTTTGTTGAGCGCTGTAATGGGGATGTTGTGGTATCTGCCTCTACCCGAGAGTGGGCCATAAAGAGACACTTATACAGCCCCAAGGGGGTAGCCGCATGCAAAAACCTTGGCCGCGTAATGGCACAGCGGTGTTTGGAAGCAGGAATCAACTTTGTGAACTTTAAAGCTATAATCCCCTGGGAACATCATTGTGACTCGGCAAGTACCCATTTCTTATTCTTTTGGTCCTTTTTTCCATTTTAGGCATTAATTTTACTTCTCTTCAGCATTAATTTTGTGTGGCTTGACAGTCCTTCCTTGCCACACTCAGAAGGGCAGCTTTGACAAGCTGCAGTTCCTGGCATTATGCTTTTGTGAGGTTGTTAACCTCTGCCCCTCCAAGTAACATGTCCCCACTGAATTTCAGTGCTGATGGCTTTTTTTGGTATTTATTTGTGTCTATCTTTCAAACAAGATTCAGGAATTTCAGAAAGCTATGGAAGAGGGTGGTGTCATTCTGCATGAGCCACGAAGACTCTGCCGGTAAGATGGAGACTGCTGGGAAGACTTTCCAAGGAACAAGAATCACTTCTTTGGGTGTGTGTACTGGCAGAGGGAAGGTCCAGAGCTGGACAAAGCTGGAATGTGTCATCTTACAATAAAATCTTTTTAAATGGATAGAAGTGTGTCATATTCTTTATTCTAAAATGATGAACACCTTTAAGGCTAGAGTAAACTCAGCATAGTTCAGCCTGACAGAATTTATTAATAATTCAACAACTAAAAAATTTATTTTATTTTTAATACTTGATTTTGTTTGTTCTAACCTGAACTCTGGAAATGCTTTGATATTTGATCCCCATACACTGCCAGTCTAGTTTAGCAAAATGTAGTCTTTATGTGAATGTTGAGAACTGTAATGAAGTTATGTGCTAAACTTGGTGAAAAGATTAAATTCCCCTAACTCATCTTTGCAGCTTTCTTGCAATCCTGAGATTCTAACTGCTTAAGTACATAGGTCTAGGAGGGAAGCTGCACAAATGCCAGCTGTAGGGAGTAAAAAGCCCCATTCTCTCCTTGTGTCTGCCTGCTGCTTGGCACAGGCTGGTGCTGTACTGTCTCTGCCTGATGGATGGATCGGCTGAGCTCCCGAGTACGTCGAGGCTGTGTAATCCCCACAGTAGGAGTGTTTGAACCCCTCTGACAAGCAGGTTCACGGAGGCCAGCCTGGTCAGTGCAACTCCTGTATCTGTATCCCAGTGCTGTACCTGCTGCCACGTGTTTGCAGGCTCTGGGGCAGGAGAAGAGAACCCGGCTAGGGCTGTGTGCCGGGGTTCAGCAGCGTGCGCTGTGAGCCTGGCCCGGTTCTGGCATCTGTTCTAAATCCTCAGCGTTCAACGGACATAATGAAAGAACCCCAGCGTTTTACTGCATTTTTACGAAGTAGTTGGTTCATAATATTATCATGAGGTAGTGTCGGCCTCTGTGCGATCAGTATTTCCGGCAGATGCGCTGCAGGAGCTGCCCCTGCGCTCCCCGTGAGTGCGGGCTGTGAAGAGCGGCTCAGCAGCTTCTCACATTTCGAGCCTAAACCTGCCTGTCCTTTGTTTCCGCCGCTCGGGTCACTCTCGAACCTCCAGCGGTCCCACCTTTGCCATCAGTTGCTGCGGATGAGGCCCGCCCCGCGGGCAGCGCCGGGCACGCAGGCGCGCCGGGCCGGGGCCGCGGGAGGGCGGCGATGGAGGTGGGCGCGGAAGGGTTCATTGGGCGCCTGCCGCGACTCCGGCGCCGCATCCGCCGCGCCGCCTTCGTAGGTGAGCGGCGGGGGCGCCCCGTCCGCCCTGAGCGCTGCCCTCGGCCCCCTCGGGGGGCGACTGACGCTTGCCCGGCGCAGGGACCCGGGGACTGAGGTGTATTGCAGCCGATAATGGCGCTGCTGCGCTAGAACAGCGAGCGCTGAGGCGCGGCGCTTAAAATAGGCAGCAGAGGTTGGAAAGGGAGCCCTGGCTACGGTGCTGGCTGCGATGCTGGTCGTGGCTCGGCGGGCTGGGGGCTTAGGATGCTACGGGGTTCGGTGTGGGGGCACAAACACCGCACAGGGTGAGGCAGGCCCCTCCTGAGGCGGAGGGGTGGGGGTCTCTGCCTCGTCCTGCCACACCCTGCCACAGGGATGAGGCAGCTGGAGATGTACAGCCCCACAGCCTTTTCTCTTGAGCCTGCTGCCCGTGGTTTGTCAAAGGTTACAAGAGAGCCCCGTCCTGGTATTGGTGAAGTGTATACCTCAAATTTCAGATTCTCTCGTGTTCTTTCCACCTCAACAGCCCTTGATACGGAGTTTACTGGCTTGTATTCAACTTCCCTACAAAACAACGAGCCCAGGTAAAGTTGTTGGACCTGAAATGTAAGGGAGACATGTTGCTCTCGCCCTGTGAGAACAACCTGTGCGTAGCAAACCTTTGTGTGTCCGCACTCCTTTCCCCAATTCTGGTTTTGTTCCTAGCCTGTTTGACTCCCCTGCAGAGCGGTACCTGAAGGTCAGGCAGAGTGTTCAGCGCTTCACTGTTGTTCAGCTTGGTAAGTGCTGCTCTGACACACAAAGTGTTCTCCTGAGGTCTTAAAGGTAACTGGCTGACAGGTGGATCTGGCCTTAATTCACTCATTACAGAGATGCTGGTTTGTTTGTTTTCCTTGTGATGTTTGACACTCTTATTTAAATTTTTAAAATAAGATGAAGTCAGGTGTATATTTTTTACTGGTCTAAAGTTGATCATATTTAAATGTTGCAGTTAAAAATACAAGGCTTTTAAATCTGAGGATGCAAGCAAGAGGCGTATGATGGCAGCTCCTATTCAAAGCTGTGTCATTTGATATAGTGCATGAGTAAGGGGACTATGAGGAAAATGAAGGCTACTGTTTCTGATATTCCTAAAATAACAAAAAAATCAACACAAGAAAGGGCCTGTGGAGGAGGGATATTGACAGTTAAGAACTGGTAAGGACTTAAGCCAGCTCCAAAGCTTTGAAATATTGTTTAAAGTCTTAGGGTATGTAAGATCTTAATGTGCCTTTTAGGGATTAGCAGAAAAGAAAGAACTTGAGAAGTAAAACCCACATTTCAATCCTCTATGGTGCCCATCTCCTTCCAAACATTGCAGTGTAGTTGGACCCACATACTCATCTGTGTATGCATAGTAGGAGACTTTCATTACCAATTTTCCTCTAGCCCATTGCTCAGTCTATTTGTTATTTAATTCAGACTTGACTCCTTTTCCCACACAGCAGTAAAAGCTTGTCCCATTCATCTCTCAGGAAGCCAGGGATTGGCCAGGCAGTTGCTGTTAAGATTGGCACTGTGACATTAGTGGATGGCAAACATGTACTTCTTGAGGGGTTCTCCACATCCCTTATCTAATTTGCACACTATCTGTAGACATCCAGCTAAACATTGCCAGCTCAACAGGGGTTTCTTTTTTTGCAGGGCTGGCAATATTCTCAAAAGAAAATCCAAACAAGTAAGTTAAAAAGCAGTTTTCTGTTATAATGAGGACAGTGCAGTAGAGATTTTATACATAATTCCATTTGCGGGGAGTTATTTCTTGTAATTATCTTCTAGAGATATTTTTCTTTTCATTTTAGGTATGTGGTGCATTCATACAACTTTTTTCTCTTTCCCTCAACACTGGGAATAAAGGATGTTGAATTCACCCTCTCTGCATCTAGTATTCAGTTCCTGTCCCATTATGGCTTTGACTACAACAAGGTATGTAATCTCTCTGCCAAAAATGCAGAACTGAGGAAATCTGTGCAATTGCAGAAGAAATCAGGATTAGTATCCCTAAACATTATGTTTCTGGGATAAATAGCATTGTGCTGAAGTATGAATGCATCGTACAGTTCATTATCAACAGGGATAGTGAGTGCTGTTTTTTCTGACTTAGTGTAAATTCAATAACCACATCTTTGTCAGCCCAAAACAGATTTTCCTGCCTCAAAAAAACCCCCAAAAAACCTATCTCTGGTGAGCTAAGGATTTAGGAAACAGACCGTGGTGTGTGTCTTTACTGTCCATGAAGGTGGGGATGTATCAGTTTACCTGTGTCTTGTGTATTGCCACAGTTCCCACAAAATTCAGTGTGCCATCCCATAAGAGTACTGTTTTGCAGTTTTGGATGGGAAGCATCTGGTAATGTTTGGAAGTATCTCATTAAAGGAAAGGTAAAAGCAGAGCAAAAACGTTGATTACAGTTGACAAATATTCTTTTCTTTCCTTCATACATGTTGGGTTGCCTACAGTCTGTTCGTCCTGACTAACCTGCTATTTCTCTAACGTGCTGCGAGAAAATCCTGGAGAAGTAACCAACCTGGCATTTTTTCTCCCCACAGTTCCTCAAAGATGGAATCCCATACATGAATGAGGTAGAGGAGAAGATCCTTAGGCAGCACCTCTTAGTGGGTAGCTGGAAAATCCACAGGTGAGCACTATTCAGAGAGGGGTCTCCTCAGTCCTGACGTGTTGATGGCTCAGCTTCACTCGCATCACGTTTTGTAGAAATACCGAAGCCTGTTGGTCTGAACACCTCACTACCAGCTGGTGCAGCCTGCAGTGGTCTCTAAAGGAAGGTTGGGATCACAGGATACAATGTGGAGAATTTGGGTGCATGTTGGGAAATGAAGCTTTTGTATTCCCACAGCAAGGCATAAGTAAAGAGCATTTCTCTGTCAACGGTAAAGAGCGTTTCTCACACTGCCTCTTTCCCCCTCATCCACCACTAGTACTGCAGACAGGGATGTCCTGAAGAAAGCTATTGATGAAGTGACCTGTTGGATAGCTGCAGCAAAAGAAGAGGAGACTATGATTCTGCAGGATCTGAGTGGTATGAAACAGGGTGCTTCCTTCAGGCACCTGTGGGCTCTGAGTGGCTCCATCACTTCTCCTGAACCTCTGGGGCTGCTACTGTCCTTAGCTGCCTGTTCTGTTAAACTGCTCTGTTGAGAGGGAAAGCACCAGTGCCCATCCTGCCTTTACAACTCTTCACCCTAGTTTACATCTCAGTTCTTGTCAGGAGTTCATCTCTGGGCTCTGCTTTTCTGCTCCGTTGGGATGGATGTCTGGATGCTTGGAACATGCGTTGTGGTAATTGACTTCTGTTTTGTATTTCTTCAGAGCAGCAACTGGGGAATTTGTGGTTTCTCTGAATCAGGATAACCCTTGACTTGTTTTAAATCCTGGGCGTTCTGGTGTTTTTGTTTATTCCTCTTCTTTCAGAGTTTGTGCCCTCTTCATGTGGAGCAACAGGGAGCCCCATGGAGAGACATATATGCCAGTGGGGATAAACAGGCTGCTCACCACCTGTGTTAGGTTTTGGGAGCGCTATAACAGAGCTGAGGAATTTCTGGGCTGTTTTGTAGGAGTTGAAGGACAGGGAATTTTTGCAGGGAGTAATTTATAGGTTTGCTTACAGAACCCAAAACTTAATCTCCTAGGTCAGGGAATAAAATACAGAAAAGGTTAGGAAGGACAGCGACTATTCAAGACTTTGTCAGTTGATGTTTTCTTGCAGAGTGTTTAATACGGGGGTGGGGACTGTGCTGTGTGTATCTGCTTTGTCAGCTGTAGTAGGTATGATACTGGTACATTAATACATTCTGGCAGTGGTGAGCACCTGTGATAAGAAAGGCATTTATTTAAGTAAGCAGGAAGACTGATGAAGGTGTCCTTTAATGCTGTTCGGAAGGGTTAGTTCTTTATCAGCTCTGGGGGAAAATGCATTGGTACCCCTCATGTGCCAGGCTTCTGGGTCTGTTGCTCTGAAACCTTCCACCACCACAGAGTGTCTTTTTCAGAGTAGTAGCCTTCCACCCTCTTCTTTTCAGTTAGTCTTTTCCTTTCTTCTGTGTCCTTACAAAAGCTTATTTGCCTGAATCTTTCAGGGGTTTTGGGTTTTTTTTGTAATTTGTTTTTATCCTGTATTTCTGTGTGTGTGTGTTGTTGTTTGTTTGTTTTGTTTTCTTTCTGTCATTGTGTGTGGTAATGTACCAGGAATATTTTCTATGCATTAAGGGAGAAACATATGGTCAATCTGTTTGTCTAGAAAACTGTGTTTTCCTTAATAGGCTTGTCTGCACCTTCTGCACCTCTGAAGCTTTTACTGCCTTTTTTTTTTTTTTTTTTTGTCGTAGGCTGTCATATACTTCAAGTTCAGCTGATTTTGAGGCAGGCTCTCCAAAATGTTTGGACAGAGCCTCTTGGAGACAAGAAGGTGAGGTGGAAATGTGGACCTTTGAAAAGAGGGTTTCTGTCTAGACAGATAGGACTGGCATTCTTGCAGGGGCTCTGAAATGTTGCTTGTACTTTTAATGATAGGGCCTAGGAGGAGGAGAAGACTGTGACAAAGGAAATGTTGATGGTGGGATCCCAAGAAAAGGGATACAGAAGACCAAGCAACTTTGGTTTCTGTTTGTCCTGTAGCCACAAAATCCCTTGAAATGGAAGTGCTTGTCGTTGGGGCACTTTTGGAGGCACCCACTCTGTGTCTTCAGACTTTACCAGGTCTCTCCTTCAGTACCTCCACAAGAATGTACCATTTTAGCCTTTTTTATGGTTTTGCTTTGCTGACTTCTGCCATCTAGTTGCTTTGAAGACTTTTACTCTCTGTGATTTACTGTTTTGCTATTTGCTACTGCTATTTTACATTTGGTGCAATGTTTTCTGTATTAAACCTATGGCTGTGGACTTCTCAAACCATGGTATGGGTATGGTATCAGTCAGTTGCTTAGAATTAGCTTACAGAAATCATTCTTTTAGCATTTTGATCTGATAACCAATGCCCACAGAATGGCAGATTTACCCAGCCTTCTCACCTGAAGCATTGCCTTTGGGAACTCAGTTTGTGTGTGCTGTCTGTTTCTGGGTTTTTGGTGCCATGAACTTAACATATTGGTATCAAGTTAAATCAAATTATGTTCATTTGTGCTCAAAACCCCCCTGTGGTAGGAATTATCCTCTTAAGTAGAGAAGCATTAATAAGACATGCTTAGAGCAGGTTTCTTTAGCTACTGGAGCACTGATCTCCATATAGTAGTGAGACAGTCCCAAGGTCTCAGGGGATGCAGTTTTTCTGTCCTTCAATGCCTTGAAGCTGAACTTGACCTTGGCATTACTGAACCCCAGTAAGTAATGTATATACATCATGGGAGGCTGAGATCCCAGTGACTGTTCTTTTCAGGTAATGGTGAAAAAAGTGAGTCCACAGCATCGTCAGCTTCTGGAGAACTCTTCTTGTGACCACTGTCAGAAGAAGCTCATTCTCATGTCTGCCCGGGGCTTCACCAACCTCTTCCAGATACTTGTTAAAGCCAAGAAGGTAAAATGCCTTATCCCTACTCTCATTTTTAATCTATTTTTAATTTGCTGTGTTAAGTGCAATATTAAATATCCTGACGTTGCGCAACGTGAGTCACCATCTAAGAAAGCTGAGTAGATTCTTGCCTTTTGGGCAAGCTGTGCTTTTCAGCGTGTGACAAAGCAGTTTATTGGACTATGTGGACCATTGGTCTGACTTTGTGTAGAAGTTCTTGAGTTCTGTATGCAGGTTATCAAATGGATCTAAGCTTCAGAAGACTCTGGGTGATGTACAGGCAAAGACTGTCCCTGCCCTTGTGAGTAAGCATATAAATCTGATGGCTGGAACATTGTTCAGCAGAACTGAGAATCCACCTAGCTCCTTAGGTCCCCTGAAAATAGAACGCTACTGAAAAAATACCCTCTCAGAGAGTCCACAAGTCTGATTTCCTGCAAGCAGTAGTTCTCCTGTGAGCTTTGCAGCCTGAATGACTCCTGGGTGAGCGTGTGTGAATGCTGTCTGCTGGAGGAAAGGGTTACAGCTGTTGAGTGTGCCTATTGTTGTTTATCTCTGAGCTCTCTTCAGAAATATGCTGCAGTGGGCTGTTATGTTTTATTTTTCCCATAGCCCCTGGTGGGACACAACATGCTTATGGACCTTATGCATCTTCATGACAAGTTCTACCGGCCCCTCCCAGGTAATGCTCCAGGAAGCTGCTGTCCCAGGCTGCTGCCTTTGCAGGGGTAATGGAACAAGAGGTGTGTGGCCATTTGCCACCCCAGACACCCACAGGGCTGAGCAAGCAGCAGTGCCAGTTGCCTCTTCTGAGCTGCAGCTGCTGCAGAGTGCATCGCTGTCTGCCTTCACCTCTCCTTCCTGTTACTTTGTGATACCATTGGCTTTTCGCCTCTTCATGATGCCTCTCTTCCCATGTGCTTTGCTTTCAGAAAGCTATGAGGAGTTTAAAAGGAACATTCACAACCTGTTTCCTGTCCTCATAGACACCAAGACTGTAACAAAATCTATGCAGAAGGTGAGATGCACAGGTCTTTTTGTTTGGAGTTCAAGCTTGTCTTTCACCCAAAAGAGAAGATATCTTTCCTTAGTGCCATGTGGTTACAGAACTGCAACCAGTTCTCAGTGTTGCCCTGGGATGTTCTGATTTTAGATCTCATTTAACAAACTGTCAGTACAAGTAATTGAAGTCACCATAAGGTTTGTCTTGGTTGGTTTTCTAATACATTCTTCTTTTATAGAAATGTCTGGTTCCTCGAGTATCTACTCTTTTGGAGGTGTATGCAGTTTTGTGCAGGTAAGTGGTGGGCAATATAGCCTTCAGCAATCCCTGTGTCTTCTCTGGAAAGATCTTTAATATCAGTCATAAGTCACTTCTCATGTTTGTACTTTCCCTCCTCCCAGATGTTTTTCAATTGTTTTTTGTTTTTCTTAATTTAAGAGCGAAAGATCTTCACGTCTTTCTTATAAAGTAATTGTGCAGTAAATTATTTGTTCTGTGTCACTTCTCATATTGTATCACCATTATTTCATTGGTCACATATTTGGTTTGCAGGCAGCCATATATGCATCTTGAGAATTATGTTGTTTATGCCATGTTTTGAAATGAGTAAGATTCAGTTCTTGGTGAAAATACATCCTAATTTCAAATGCCTGTCCTAAGAGAGGGCTGCACTGAGCCCAAAGCAGTAACTAAATACAGTGTTCAAATGGAGCACATGAGTAGATGTTGTATCTCATGACCTTAGTCATGATGTGGTAGGAGACTTATTTCACACTTCTTTTGTGGATTAATTTTTTCCATGTCAATTTTGCTAAGGAAAGCAAAACTTTGCCTGTTTCCCCTTACTCTCTACCCCCAAGGAGATGCAAAATTAGTATTTTTTAAAAACAGTACTGAGATTCTGAGGTTTTGTTTGTTTCTTAGCAATTTCAGATTCTGCAGATTTGCTTGTTTGTTCTTTCTTTTATTTCAGTCATTCCAGGGTTCCCTGTTTATCCTCCAGGGTTCCCCATTCAAATAGAACCATCTAGTCAAGCCCTTTCCCTGCAGTTTTAGTTCTCCTCACTTTTTTTTTAGTATGCATTTAGAACAGATTTGCTGCTTACAAGTATTGAGTAAGGGAATGGACTAAGGAAGTACTTAGGAGTTAGTTTCCAGGAAGAAGACTGGTAGATATTAATCAAGTAAGTATTTTAGTCTTTTCATAGAGTACTACCAAAGTACCTTTTAAAATTTTTCAGTAGCTTTTTCTGAAATGAAGCTACAGGTCACTGGAGAACAGTAACTTTTCTCTAACATACTGAGGAAAGACAAAAATCTTACACATCCACTTGTCTTCAGCAGCATCCTAAATCCCAAAGATCCACCGTGCCCTGTTATAGCTCTTGCAAGTGACTGCTCAAGATACGGTATGTTCTTAAGCAAATCTTCAAAGTCAGATCAAAAGAGGTTTGTTTTACTCTGTGGATGACCACAGTGGGTCTACTGAATTTTCCCAGAGCTGCTGACAGACATTTTTGCCCAGACCCAAAGCCTGGGCTCCCAAGACGTGTTCTGCATGTCCCTGGTAGCTGTTGAGGGTAATGCAGGGCAGGTTTGCTAGCACATATGGCATTTACACTACAATGGGCTGAACTGAACCCAACTGGGGCTGTGAAGAGTCAGCAACCCTTGGAAGGGGCAAGGGAAGGTGGGAAACAGCTGTCTTAGATGGAAAAGTAGAGGGAGCTAATGGCAAGGAGGTCCTGGACAGTAGCAGGAGCTCGGTAGCTGGTGTGCAGGGTTAGGGATGCTGCGTATGCAGGAGGTTGTGTCCAGTACATGGTGTGATACTGGCTGTGAGGCAGATGTTTTCTGGCTTCTCCTGGCAGCATGGTGTCCTGCAGCACAGGGCCTCCTGTGTTTTGAAACGGTTCCCATACCATCAATAACACAGACAACACAATTTGGTTTAGACCTTCATAAAAGTTAAAATTTTTCAATGTGCATCTTGCTAAGCTTTTCAGACATTCCTGTAACTCCTGCCTTTGGTAGAAGCACAGACTTTCTATTGGGTGTAAAGTTCTCAGGGTGAGGAGGGAAACAGCTGAGGGGAGGGGGAAAAGAACCTCCAGAACAGCGGACCTTGTGAATGTTAGGATTCTGCAGTGCAGCAGTTTTAACAACATGCTAAATGTGTTTACTACTTCTTGGTTTTGTTGGACACAGCTGAGAAGAAATCTCCTCATGAGGCAGGCTACGATGCATTTCTCTGTGGTTCAGGTAAAATGCTCCTTGAACACTCCTTCAGAGTTTCTGTTGGGACTTGGCAATCCTTTCCTTCTCTGTAGATCTATTTGATGCTAAGAAATATTTGTTTATATATAGTCTGTTGCTCTTAGTAACTTAGCTCTACTTCAGTGAGTTTTTGCTTTCTATGTATTTAGTTATGTTTCTCTAGCTTTGTTCTAATGCCACCTCATTATTCCTTTTTCTAGTTCTTCTGATGTCAGCTCATTTGCTGTTGTGCAGATCCACAGAGTGAGTGATGTTTAAGTGTTGCTGAAAATTGCATTACATGGATGGGTCCTATGGGAAACAGTCATCCATTTGCTCTGGCCGACTTTTTGTTTTGTAGACTGGCCTTCCTTTTGGATAAAAGAAAGTGTTATTGGAAATGTCATGTTCTAATTAGATTTTTATTTTATAAATCTGAAAGTAGTAGTTTTATGTCAAAGCTGACATTTTAAAAATGAAATCAGGGGCCATGTGATGGCTCAGAGGTTGGGAAATGACATTGTGACTTCTTTATTCTTGAACGCGCTCTCTCAAGTTCAGTTCACTTGGGTAAGGGTCAAATAATTTTCCATTAGTTTCCATTTTTGAAATCTCTGTGAATCAGTGCCTTCAGTTAAGTTCTCTTCCCTTGTCTTGCAGCTTTTAGACTTCTGTAGAAGATACCAAGGTCTGAAATACCTATTTTGTCGCTAGCTGAAAAGCTTGACAGTGTGCAGCAGTGCAGCACTGGAGAAACAAAACTTTGTTCTCTTGTTTTCTGATTTAGTGATGCAGTGGAGGCTGATCCTTCTTTCTCACAGTATCTCACCGTGTTAGCTGAGCATGTGAACAAAGTGAATTTCATCCGAGGTGGCGTTTCAAGCATTGTGCGTATGAATGGCAGGTCTGTGACCAGTTTGTGGGGTGCATAGGGCAGTAGTCTGCTTGATGGCTTCGTTAGAGGAGGAGAATCCACCAGTGCTGGGGTCCACCTTGGCAGAAATTGTCATCATACAAGTGACACGCTGGACCTCTTGAAAATGGCAAATGAGTTGAATTTGTGCTTTGTGAAATGTATTCATACTGTTATTCTGTAAGATGGCGTTAGTCAGTTCACATTGCTGTTTCTCAGGTGGTTTCTCCATGGTAATCATGACAGTTTGCTTTTATGACTGATGTTTAGGTGAATCTTGGGGCAAAAGAAAAGTAATTTTACATCATCAGCTGTATTATACAGTTGGTCATTTATTTGTCACGTTTTCCATATTTTCTGATTATATTAGTAGTGCTTCTAGAGTATTTCCAAATTCAGATATGTCTCAATATTGTGCATTTTCCAGAATTTTTCTGGAGAAGATGCTCCCTGCCATCATCCCCCTGTCTTGGTTGTTCATGTCCGAGGCTCGCCAGGGCTGAATGAGAAACAGATTTACCAAGAGTTTAAAGCTCTTTGTCACTTTGATGTCAGACGGCTTTCGAAGAACCAGTTCATCCTGCTCTCCAATAAATACAAGCAGTAAGTCATCAGAAAGTCTTAATTTTCTACCTTTTGCTCCTGTGATCCAGGCCTTCATCCCACCCTGACTCTGCTGTGACAACTCTTAGATAGAGATTGCTGCCCTGAGCTGTGGGATGCTGTAAGCTGCCTGCAGGCCGAGGCTCAGGACATGCTTTCCTTGCAGCGTCAGGCACGTCCTGCGGGATTACAGGCACCACCCTCACCTGCAGGTCTCCGTCTACCGCCACTGGAGGCACTCGCCGCGCGTCAACTGCCTGCTGCAGTGAGTTGCGGGAAGCACGGGAATGACGAGGGGGGAAGCGTTCCTTTCAGGGTCCGAGGCCCTGGCACAGCGGCAGCCTGCCACGCATTTGCAGTGTTCTCCTGCCAGCCCCGCAGAGGAGCAAGGGGCTCAGAAGCAGATTTCCTTGCCTACTGCTGGGTGGCTGCTGGCGAGCCTTGAACATTGGGCATCTGGACCTTAACCTTGATCACGGTTAACCAGGGAATGTTACCCCATGGATAGCACAAAACTACAAATGTGCTGTCATAACAGGACAGGTGGCACTCTTAATGAGCTGTAGCCAGCTTGATGAGAGGGAGGCAGAGTCTCCCAGGTGTGGGATGAATGGGTTTTTTTCTACAGCTGAGTTGAAAGCTTGGTAGTGGGAGAGAATCCCACATTCAAAGCACACCCCTCCTGTCAGGTGGTGACAGGGATGCTTATGAAGGATGAATTTCTGGCTTGACATGGTTTGGAAAGGAATCTCAGGGCTTAATAAGAACAAAATTAAGCCCTAAATATAAGCAGCCTAACAGCACTTTATTATTCTTGTCCCTTAGAATCTCTGGTGTTGTGGCATTGTGGTCTCTCTTGGCCTTTGTACTCGGAGGAGCTCCTAGCTGTTGACTCGAAAGGACTACTTCAGAGATGAGACATGAGGAACACAGATCTTATTTCTTGTGTTTGTCTTTTGTTTTGTTTCAATCAATAAAATATGAGAGAAAAAACCCCAAAACAATGAATACTGTTTGAATTGTTTTCTTGGAAATACACTTTTAAAGAGAGTGTGTCGGTTTCCAATTTGTGGTATTTTTTAATCTGTTCGAAGCATCATTCCCTCCTGAAGAGGGAAATGATTCTTTCAATACATAATTTACTTTCATCCTCTGTAGGTTCTTCAAAGCTCTTCATATGCCCAGTTTGTTCCCAGTGCTTGTGCTTGCTGCATAAAACACATTTCTGATAAAGTTCAGGAAGTTATGAAAGAGGCTATTTTTAGCTTGAGTTGTGAAGCAGGGGAAATGTCACTGTTCACCAAATGAAAATGGGCAGAGTTGATGGAGAAACCACTCTTGGGGCTCATGACGTACTCTGGGGAATAGTAAATAATTTGCAGTGCTGTCAGTGCAGTATCGTGCAGTGGTGCTTTCAGTGGCAGTGTAGCTGAGGTTTGACACAGATAAGTGGAATTTATCAGGTTCCAATCTGTAGAGTATACACAGGTCAGGTGAGTCAGCACACATTTCTGTTTGCTTCTAGTGCACAGCATGTGAGCAGTCCTTTATCCAAAATAGCATGACACATGCTTTGTGGGCCAGTTTCTCTTGATAGTGCTGGAGTATCTGTCAGTCCAGGGACTTTGTTCTTCAGATATTTTTCTTATTAATCTCCTTCTCTTAAAAATAACCTGCTGATCCAGGGTTTCCAGATAGTGGTCCCTAGGTGTCATTAGTCAGACTTAATTGGATGGGGCCCATGATCACCTAATAGGTAGACTCTGCCTTTAATTGACTGTAGCATGGGGGTTGCTGCAGGGGACCTTAAAGCGGCAGCACGGCACTGCGGTGTGCCTGAAGATCATGTGCTCTTTGCTGCTCAGGCCTGCTGCTTTGCTGCTCCTGAGGAGAGAAGGGCACAGCACGTCTTCAGATGTGGTTCTCGAGTTCTGCACAGCTTGTGGTTTACAGCTCCTGTTTCATAAACAAGCTCCTAGCAAAACAAGTAACTGACTTCTTGATGACCTTTTTTATAACCCCTTCAGTGATGGGGTTCTCTGTTGCAGGGTTTCTTCAAATACCAGTGTAAGTATCTCCCTCTTTATTCTGTAATATTTGTCTTTTAGCATCGCTAGGCACCCCTCTTGTGTCAAGGAGAGCAGAGGCTCTTTGTGTTGTGTAGATTTGGGAAAATTTTCACTGGATATTACATACAGTAGCATGTGTTTTCCTCTAAAAATGCTCTTCTTGGCTTGTGGTCTGGGAAACACAATGCCGTGGGGTCTCTCTCTCTGGGGTCTGGATTCAGCCAGCTATTTAAATGTGGGGAGACACAGCCTCACTTCCATCTAATCTTTACAATCTGGGGATCATGATACAGATGCTGTTACCTGTGAGAAACCCAGCAGTTTTTGATAGAGCATGCACTTAGAAAGAACAAAGAAATTGTTCTGTCTTTAAATTTTGTTCCCTTCCTCCCATTTTCTTCTCAGTGACACACAGACAAATAATGAATTAGTTCTCTGCAGTTCTGTTCTCTCTCTGGTTCACTCTCTACAGAAGCACATGTCTGCATGAATGAAAGCAGAGATCCTCTCACCCTTTTTGGAGAAATAGCCTATGGGTCTGACCACGTCTTTTCTATTTCCAAGAGGCAGACACACCCCATGTAGCAACAGGGTGTACTGAATCAAGAGACTTGGCTTTCCTGTGTTAAAACTGGGAAAAAAAGTAACAATTGCTGTAGAGCTACTAGATATTCCTAGTATGAATCAGTTAAGTTTATATGCAGAGTAAATACATGAAGAAGACATGAGAGCAGGTTGTGTATGTTCTGATCTTCCTAGGGGAATTTTTACAGGAACAAGTTGCCTGTCTGCAATAATTGAGGGTCACTTGCTACTCAGAGCCTCTTAAAGAGTTCAATCAGATGTACTGGCAGTCAGTTCCCATGAAATGAAATGCATTGTCTGGGGGCTAGTCAAACAAATGAGACCAGAACATTTGGCTGTGAGAACAGAGCTGCAAGTTTTTCTGAGCAGCTGTTGATCAAGACACGATCTTCCTGAACATGTCAATCTGGCCATTCCGACCTCAGCCTTTGCTTTTGCTCCAGACTAGGGAACTGTTACTAACTAAACTTAGAAGTATCCTAAGTATTTCAAGTTGTGTGTGTTCCTGCCCCTCTCCTGCAAGGAGTAGGAGATACTTTTAATTCTTATGCGGCCAATTAAGGTCAGGTGCAATGAAACTCGTAACTCTGGCTCTGAAGAGGTGCATGTCAAAGCTTCGGAGGTGTTCTGAGTGCTGGCAGCCCAGAAAACCAAACCTATCTCCCTGGGACAGTGATAAAACCACAGCAGAGCCCCAAGCAGCAGTTACAGCTCATCTGCCTCTTAGCATTGTGAGAAATTTGTGCTTCAGCTGTAAAGCTTGAAAGGACAACTCCAACCCTCAATGAAACAAGATGTTAAAATTCAAGTTGTGAAGATGTATGTTAAAGATATAGCCCTGCAAATGGAACACTGTAGATCAGAATATATTTATTTTCAAGAACAGTTTGATTTTTGATACATTGATGTTTTTTATGTATTCAAGATTAAATGTATGGATTTTGAGATAACATCTCTACTCAAATAAGAAGGCACAGAAAGGGCAAAACTATCTCTAAATATTCTTCTGTTCTTGCTGCTGCTCATGGCTTCAGTGGTGATACGCCAGATTCACACTGGCATTGTAGGAGAGAGGAGAGCAGGATTTACCTCTCTTAAAAGGTGGGTTTTTCATATAGAAGGAAATTTTATATACTTCTATGTTTTCTAATCGTGTGAGTGTCAACAGTTCTTCCTAACATTATGCTTTCATTCAAAAGGCATCACAGCAGAGAACCTTGGTGCATCTTGGAATGGCGAGGTTGCAGATGTCTTGCTGGATGAATGAAGTGCAACAGCGAGGTGCCAAGTGCCAGCGTTGCTCAGCCCCTTGGTGGGAGGCACCCTGACAAGCCACAAGGGCTTTGGCTGTATCGTAGCACCACAGCTGGATCAGAACTTCGTGTGCTGGTGAAGCGACTGACAAAGTTTCCATGTGCCTTAGACATGGGAAAACCCTGCTGTGCAACTGCTTTGTTAACACATTTTTGTGGTGTTCTTTCATACGCGGCAGCAAATCTGACTTTTTTTTTCTGGTTTTATCTCACTTTTTCCCATGGCTTTTCCCAACAGCCCCTCTCCACTCGTTGCTGTAGTCCCCAGCACTGGAAAATTGCCCCAGGAGGACTAAGTGAAGGGGCAGCGCATGAAATACCGTGGGCATATTTCTTTCAACAACCCTTATGCTTAAGGAAAAGGGGGTGATTATGCTCAGTGTGACACAAGGGATCCTTGGAAGGGGAGTGTTGCGTCAGCCCAGTCCCCTCTGAAGGGCATCTGTGTAGAGCACATACAGACCTGCGATGTTGGAGAGAGCCCAAATCCCTGATCCCTTGGTTTACTGGAGGTGTGGCATGTCTCCTGGTGGGGCTGGCTGACATCTGTGGTGGCTGTCCTGCAGAGCTGTGACCCGAGTTGGCCCACACATCCCCAGGAGCGCTGGTGGAAAGCGACCCACACAAGCATAAGTAACTGCTGTGTCTTTTGTTCCAAAAGCTGTGGCTGAGCAGCAGGGAGGGAAGCAGTACCTGTGCCCCCAGAGACAGGTGGAGCTCATGGCACAGGAGATGGCCAAGGATTGCCGTGCACAGACTGGAAGAAGAACGCAGGCAGCGAGAGAAAATGGAAAGATTTTTCTTCCAGAGGACCCTGAGGAGCCATGATTTTGTTGCGATGCAGGAGGCTATGAAAAGAGAAGAGTTGTATTTGCCAGGATGCATAGGGGGTTAGGGAGAGTTTATGCCCAATGTCTCACCTCATGCTTTCTCTTGTTGCAGAAACTATCTTGTTCAAGCTTGTGATTTTAACTAGTTTTAACAAAACCAATGCTTAAATATTATGTGAGTGCCTTTGAGCTTCCCTTCAGGGAAAGAGCTTGGTGCAGTCCCAGCTCTGAGGGGTACCTGGGCTGGGGTTGCTTGCTTTTAAGCACAGGCAGGATATACACAAGCACTCCCACCCTGCATTCAGACCCCTCCCTTGCAGCTTGGGCAGAGGAATGAGACCCAGATTCTTGGAGAGGTGGGATTCAGATGCACCTTTCCCATCAGCATCCTAACAAGCAGGTGAGTAGTTGAATACTTTTGCAATTTCTTCCCAGCCAGATGAGCATGTAGAGATAGACAGATGTGTCACTAAAGGTAAGATGAAGATGGGACTCCTGCACCCCTTCCTCCCCATGTAGGGTGGTCAAGGACCCCCTCCAGACACAGAAGTGATTGACACTGGTTCTGTTTCTGGAGTAAGTGTGCTAGCCCATCGACCTATACAAGACCTTCTCCGGCCAAGCTTTCAAAGAAAATGACACAGCAAGTGTGTTGGCAAAGAGCCTCATGTCAATGATGTAAGTTAGGCTGGCTTTTCAAAGATCTCAGATGGGAATCTGCAAAAGGTAATAGCTACAATGCAGGAGAAACTCGTGGTGCCCTGGCAGAAACACATCCAGTTAAAAACAAAAATAAAAAAGAGTGCTATTTAAAACTTAAAGACAGATTATTCAGCATCACCCAGGCACACACAAATTGAGGAAATCCTAAAGTGCTTCCAAGTTTAGACCTGGTCCACCCAATAACACTAGGACTCCTGGAGTTTACCTGGGTTTATAAGCAGTGGAAGAGTAATCTGCAATCCTCATTTGGAATGTTGAAATAATACAAACTATTTTGCTTGCCCCATAAAACTTGGCACTAATGTTTGGACAGATCTGTCACATGTTTTGACCTTGCTCAGAAAGATACTGCTAGAAATTTCTGCTTTGCCTCCAGCTTTTGGTTAACAAAGGTTAAGCTGTCTGAATTTCTCACCCTTTAAGAAGATGCTTGCTTACAAGTGCAGCTAGCACAACCCAAACAGGCAGTAGTTCGCTCACTCTGTGGAACTCATCTGTCCTGTGCATGAAACATATACAATAGACTTTGCCATTCCTACATAAATGTGAGGATTTGCAAACCCACAGGCTCCCACAGCCGCCTGCAGTGCTCAAAATTTGCCCCCTCCCCTGGGATGCAGGACAGAAGCAGCTTGATGTAAGTGTTCCACAGGGCCACTGGGTCATGGGAACCAATGCCACAGGGGACATGCTGGGCTCCTGGGCCTCCCTTGGGGTCCTACAGCCTCCAGAAGCTGGGCAGTCTCCAGGGGACAGACTGGGGCAGGCTGCTCAGCGAGGGGTGCCCGGGGGCTCTCTGCTGCCAGAGGCATCCCGGTGGAGGGGGATGTTCTTGTTCCATGGCTTGCACTGGTGAATGTCCTATATGTGTCATGACTTAGCACAAGAGTAGAGCAGGGTCATGGGGTAACAGAACTGCAGAGCTCTTCCCAATTCCATAGGCACCTGTCACCATCTTTAGAGTCCCAAGTACTTGTACAGTCTGGCTGGGACCTCTGGTTCCACACATGCTCCCTACTGAGCTTATCCTCCTTTACCTGCATGCTTCAAGTGGTGTCCCTGCTGAAGGAGGCACCTGGAGGAGCAAATAGTGCCTGTTAGTGGCTGCTGGCTCATGGTGGGCTCACATCAAGCAGGAGGCAGGGCTGTGGCTTCACAAAGCACTGCTTCATCCCCCTGCAGGCAGTTCCCAAGGAAGACGCGCTTGCCTGACAGCTGTTTCTATTCGTGTTTGTGCTAGAGCAGTGGCCATGAACTCCTGGCTCACATGCCAGGATTAGCAGCCTCACTGCTGGCAGGGCAAGAGGACCCTGACCCTGAGATTAGCTCAGTTGGTCAGAGCGTGGTGCTGGTAAAACCCAGGCTGTGGATTCAATCCCTGTCCAGTCCATCTACTTGAGAGTTGGACTCGATGATCTTTGTGTGTCCCTTCCAACTCAGAATATTCTGAGAATCTGTGAACCTTGGTCCCATGCCTCCTTCCCAGTTGTTTGTCCCCACCAGGTCCCAGGATCAGCAGGCATAGGAGAGAAATGAGCTTTGCTCCTCAGCAGGGAAGAGTGACTGGGAGAAAAAGTTGGATTTGCAGAGAATGGGCAGGAATAGGTGACTGGGAGCTGGAGGTGATGTGAAAGGGTTTGCTGTTGATGATCTGCAGGTGGAAACTAGTCTTGAGGCTGGAGATTTTGGCACTTTAGCTGCACCTCACTTTCTACTTGCTGCAGGTTCCCACTTCTCTCAGAGTTCCTCACATTCACCCTCTAACCTGCCACATTCAGCACAAAGCCCACCAGAGAAGGGCAAGAGATGGGCAAGAGGGCTGGAGCAGCTGACATGAGGAGCTGGCAACCTGCAGCAAGGGTCAGCGTTTCTTTCCTGCTACTCTCCTCCTACAACTCTGAAGTTTAGAAATGAATGCAGCTTCCTCTATAAGTATGGATTTCCCCCGACACCAATGCTTTTTCTAGCACGAGGGTGGTGCTGGCTCTGTGTTTGCAGGTCTTATTGTCAGGCAGGTGTCCCAGGAAGCTGAATACAGCCATGGTTGCCCTACTCTGCACCCAGCTCGCCACAGGCCTGAGCGCCAGCCCAGACTGCTGCCAGTGCCCTCTGTGCTGGAGCTGGTTTCTCTGCCCCTTTTAGTCTGCTCAGCTGGCTTGTTCAGCTGGGGCAGAGACTGGGAGGAAATTTCCCTTGAATTGCTCTGGCAGGGACCCTGTGTGATTTTAATTTTCTAGCCAGGGACAGGATGCCTATCTGGTAGGGTGGATTGAGCACTCCTTCCTTCGCTCCTTGTCACTGCCATAACCAAGTGTCAGCTTCCTGTTCTGTAGCCACTCGTGCTTCATTTTTTGAGATGTGAAATGCTGTAACTTATTAAAGTTTTGAAGATTTAGTGGGTTTGGGTTTTTTCCCAAGAAATCCCAAATTCACCTACAAAGGGAGTTTTCACCACAAAAATCTGGGACAATTTTTGAAAAAAAATATGAAACTTTTCCTTTTTTTCTCAAAAACTGCTTTCCTTTGCCAATGGCACAATGTTTGGGTTTTGTCACACTGCAAATCCGACACCACGACCTGCCACTTGTTTCACCTCCCCTTCAAATCCACTTGTGCTGAAGACTGTGAACTCTTCCTGGGTAATCTCATGTAGTGACTTGCTCTCTTTATAGTCTTCAAAAGTCTGAAAAACCCATCCATGTGCAGACTGTATCCCTTCGAGAGGGTGTAACTAAACTTCTGGGATTCCAACCCATTCTGGCTCTTTCTGCTCTCAGCTTGCCCCCCATGTCCCATCCTTTAAGGCTTTCTGGAGAGCTCCCTGAATGGTTTCTCTAGTCTCATCTTTTTCATCCCCTGACGTGGAAGGAGAGCAGGGGGTTTGCACTGCTGTTGGTGATGTTGAATGAAGCAGAAATGTACACAAGCCTGAGTGATAGCGATGCAGGAAGTCTGTGTTTCACAGTGGCTGTGAGTCTGATAGCACAGCAAAGATGAGGAATGCCGTGGCAGTGACCACTATGGCAAGGTCAAGCCTCATTTGGAGGCCTCTTTTAGACAGTGATGAACAACATCAAACTGAAGAGAACCCTGAGTGGGTTAAAAGTGATGTAATTAATGACCGGATTGGAGATAAGTATTGCATTGTTGCTCACAGAGCCCTCAGCAAGCAGAGTTTGAGAGACCTTCATTTGTTGAAATCCTCCATCCCACTGAACACTAAAGCAATGAAAGATGCTTCTCCTCTTCTGATAAAGACCCAGAAAAGATAAGCATGTTGGCAAATCATCTGAATTACAATGCACTTCTTCAACTACTAGGTACTTAACAAGGAAACTAATCTGATAAAATCATAATTATCAACAAAGAAAAAAATCACCACATCTAGGTAGAGTCTTGTTTATGTAACTGAACAATTTGTCATTTTTTTGGAGTACACAGAGCCATTGATCAAAGTGATCTCTGTCTCTCTGTGTTAAAATAGTAATTAATGCACTGTGTTAATACATAAATATACACAAGTATGTAAACATAACTCATGGTATCATTTGGTCTTGCACCTTTTGCTATCTAGTGTAGTTTGCTCATACCTACATAGACTTGAAAAAGTCCAAAATACCAAGCATCTTTTACCCCATTTATGGTAATAACAGCTGATAATGTTCAAAGTTTTGTGGGACTAGGTCCTACTTTTCCCACAAGTCATGAACTTTGCTGTAATTTGTCTCCAAGGACCCAAGTGGGGGTGCAGCACTGACCCCTCCAGCTCGGGTATGGTGATTTCAATTGGTTCTCTAAATGCACCAGAAAAGGGGAGAGCTTGGTTGTGTCCTGGTCTTGTGCTGCCTGAGGCTGTGTCTCCTCAGGCTCAGTGCCTCTGTTGAGAGGAAGGGCTCAGTACTCAGCTCTGTCACTGTGACCTTCCCCAGTGTGTCCCGGGTTATCTCCTGTCAACAAAGGCGAAGCACCACCTTATCGGTCTGCTTTTAGGGAATATGCAGGGGCATTTGAAAAGTGTATAAGTAAGACTAAAACCTACCATTGCTCTTTAAAAAGGAGGCTACAAAAAAAATTATGTTCGTGATGAAATCTTTATTCTGGTGCATTTGATCTCTGAGTTTCGAATGGAAAGGCAAAAACCCTTTAGGCTTTTAAAATACTTATTTGTGTACTGAATTAAAAAAGACTCAGAAAAAAATGGACTACTAGGTGACATTGATTTAAAACAATTAGCAAACCAGTATTACAATTCAAATTATTTTTCTTCTTTAAGCCAAGAGAGCCAGAGGCATTAGCTAAGACTCTCGTTTTATGCTCACAGTGCCCACACCTCCCATCCTCATGTCCTCTTTGCTGGGGCAGAAGGTGACCCTTGTGGGAACCTCACGTATTTTTTGTCTCCCATGAAGGAGGAACGGCAGGCTCAAGGGTGCTATCACAGTTAAGGTTGCTCTGGTCTCCAGGGAATCACAGGAGATAGCCACCTTCTTTCTCAGGCAACTCTTGCTTGCAAGACCTGAAAAACGAAGCAAATGGGATGCTGAAGGCTCCACTAGTCATACAGGAATGGAAAGTCACAGACATACTCATGAACTAGATTAAAACCAAATAAGCACTTTACTTGTACCACTCCTGCAGACAAAGCACTTGAATCCAGAATTCTCAAGAGCAGAACATATGCAAAAGAGAATATACTGATTTTTTTTTTTCACTAAACTGAAGTGAGATCATTAATGTGCTGAAGTGGGAACACAAGACTAGAAGGAAGTTCTTACTTTGCAAAGCTGAATTTCTAGTTATTACAATTTTGAAAAAAAATCTCATGTTTAAGGTGATCATATTCTTTCCTGAAAGTATTCAGGATTTTCTGCCTGCTCTTCCAGCTTGTCCAGAAACCATGGTCCTCTGATACCAGATCAGTTTCCAGCCCAGATGCACTGTCATGCTAGAGGTGATGCAATCTTGTCAGACAGGTCAAGGCACTCTGACACTTTTAGATAATGTCCATCAGAAGTAATCATAATGTCCTAACTGGAGGAAAAAAGTGTGCTTCACAGGTAGTTTTCCTCAGTTTTTCAGAACAAAAAATATAAGTCAAGATTCAAGCAAGTTTCAGGCTGGGTCCTGTTGCCAGTCAAGCCAAGGGGTGAACTTTGCTGGAGTTTCAGTGGGAGTTGCTGTGGTAATTAAAACGTTTAAGATACATGTTGGCAATAATTACCTTTATGTTGATTAATGCCAGCATGCTACTCTTTGGGTAGTTGTGCATGTGAAGAATTGCAGACATTCAGTGGCAGCCACCACGGTAACGTGTGGGGACCCCCAGCTAATCCAGCTCATGATTTCTTCACCAAGTGGGTTAGTGGTGTTCCAAGTCTGCAGATGAGCCATGTGGGAGGAAAGTGAAAAACAAAGCTGAGGCAGGTCACCACCTGCACTCAGACAAGCTCTGGGGTTGATGTTGTAACGCCTCCAAAAGTGTAACCTTTTCTCAATGCTCAGTGTATCTAAAGGGTTAAGGTGAAAGAGGAGGTTTTCTTTCCTGCCTAAATTAGGAAAGAGAAGAAAGTTCTGAGATTCCCAGTTTTGTGTGTATGTCTGTGTCCTGGAAGACCTCTACCAAATAAAGACTTCACATAAACAATCAGACAAAAATAAATTTTCTCCCTGAGGTAGAAGAAGCACATTTTAAGAGGGAGCGAAGGCAGCCCTCTGGAGCCAGCAGGGGAGTTTGGAATGAGCATGTAGAGAGAGAAGAGCTTTTATTGCTGGTGGTGTGACAGGAGAAGGGTCTGAAGCAGGTTGTGATTAGACTAGTGTGAAGACTTGCTGGGTAGAAACGAAAGATAGGATGTTGCAGGGACATACTGAAGATGCCTGCACTCTCCATACTAGTTTTACTCATGCTTTGAGGGCTCTGTCTGCACTAAAGTAAAGGAAAAAGTCACATGCCTCTTTGCCTTAGTTTTTTTCCTTTTCATTATTCTTCTCTTTATTTTCCCAATCTCTCAAGTCTTGCCTGGCACTTCAGGTATTTAAAAGAAGAAAGTGAATATCTCAAGGAAGAGCTGCAGAAGTGATGAGAGAAAGGACAGAACACAAAAAAAAGTCAAGAAACAACCATAAAGGAAGAAGAGAGGAAATAAAAACACCCGAAGCTGTGGACATTGGAGTAATACAGTGGACAAAGGAGGCACAAGAGTAATTTTAACACTGCTTATTTTGTTCCTTCTACTTGGTTCAATTCAACACAGGGCTGCAAGTTTGAAGCCCGTGGAATGGCAGAAATACTATTTTAAGGTCTCTTTGTGTTCAGATCAGCTGTCAAACAGACAATGTGGCAGCCCAGGCCTTTGCCTAGCCCCAGGAGGACATCTCTGGCTTCCACAGCCATCAGATTGTGAAGCTATTCAAGGGCAGACAGGACCAGGGCAGAAGCCCATAAAGGAAATGCTTCCCCTCCTTTCCCCAGAAGTGTTTCCAAATCCTCATCTGAGCTTGGCTTTGGCATATGAGAAAGAAATTACACTAGAAGGGAGGGGCCACCTGTGCCTAGTCCACAAGAATTTTGAGTCTTATGCAACGCTTTGTATGGAAAGAAAGACTTAGAAGTGCACAAACACGTAATTTGCCTTGTGGTGCTACAACAGCCACGTCCGAGAGCACTACAAGGGGGTGATCTGCTGGTGGTGTAATGGTGTATTTGAGATGTGTGAGGCACAAGAGAGAATATGAGTATTGCCACTCTGGAAGATCGTGCCAGCTACTGCAGTCAGGGAATGCTCTTGGCTGTGAATTAGGACAGAGACTGTACCTCCTGCTGCATTAACATAAGGGCCTGTTCTTGGAAGCCAGAAGGTGTAATTAGGCTTAATCTATCACATGTTTCCACTGGGAAGTCTGTTTCACCACTGACACAAGGAGGTGAATGCATGAAAAGCCTGGCCTTGTTTTGCCTTGCTCAATGTTCCTTCAGGAATCCTGCACCTAGAGTTTAATGATCATCATAAGAAAGATTAACATTTGGAATTATAGGACAGGCAGTGCCACCTCTCAGCTGTTTCTTCCCAGCAGATGAAAATGTGAAGATTGAAGCATTTAAGCCTTGATTGAATAAAGTACCTGAACACAAGCTAGAATTTAGGTGGCATTTAAGCCATGTTCTCATGCCATGCTGACTTGAGCTTGCCCTGCAGAACAGTTTGTGATTTATATACCATAAAAAGCCTTTGTATTCAGAGCCCGCATCCTGATCCCATTCTCAGGAGCACAGTCCAGCTTGCTTAAGTAGCTGAGAGGATGCAAGAAACCCCTGTAAAACAAGTTAGCTGGGATCAGGAAGCACCCTACAGCCTGGGGCTCATTCCCTGGTTTTGGGCAAATTCTATGCTGTAGTTTAACTCTTCCAAGACAGGATTAGTAGATGCCCATTGAGACTATCATAGGTGATAGGAACCAAAAAAAAAAAAAAGCATGTTTATAGATTCTGGGCAGCATCTTCTCGTATTGCCTTCCCTGTCCCAGCACAGTCATCAAACCAACAGTCATGATCCAAGAGACACAGACTCCAGTGACTCGCCTGCCATGTGAGGGATGAGCCCCGCTGCCTTGACATCCTGATGTGGTGCTGCATGTGGCTCTGTTTCAGGACTCTGTCACTGGAGTTACCTTCCAGCTCTGAAAGATGGCACTCCATCTCTGTGCAGTGTCAAAAAACAGCTCTGGTTTTGGACTTCAGCCATCACAATGTCTCCAAAACTTTCCAGTGAAAAAAAGATATAGAGTACATCAGGTTATTTTACAAATCTCTTTCTCTACTTTTTTTTCTTCTGACTCATATGTCTTCTATACCACCAACCACATTCTAGTCTCTTACTGATTTTTCCTTCCCCCATCTATGTCCCTCAAAAAAACCCCAACATCAGAAACTAAACCTTTCTTCACCTGGGAGAGTAGTAAGTTTAATTTTGGCAAGATATGTGTATAAATATTATGCACATTATATATTATGCAGTCATCTGGATGATTGGTGCCTTTGGCCTGACAAGGAGGAGCTGTCTAGCTCTGTGACTGACACCTCGCTATCTTCTTCCTTCCATCCATAGCTGGAGGAGTACTAGGAAATAGCTTTGCTGAGAATATATCTCAGATTAGAGTCTGATTTCTTTGTAGCACAGCAGAACAGTCCACAAGACAATGTAGTTGGAGAAAACTTACACTTAGTAAGTTGTGCTGAGTCATGCTTGTAAGCTCTGCTCCTCAGCCTCACTGAAAATGTATATTCCCGTCAGTGGGAATGTGGGTGCACATAAACCACAACAAGGTTATTAAAAGGGTTAAACCAGGTTCAGCAAGAAAAGATATAGGATAATGAGAAAGAGAAACAGGATAGATGATACAGAGCTGCCAACCCTCAATCTTTTGCATGTAGGTGCCTTGCGAGCAGTGAAAGTGCAGTTAAGTGTTGCCAGGGCTACATCCTGTGGGTTTTACTGGGACCGTGCTGGCCTGGGGCCTGCAGGTGACCTGAACATTTCTACTCTGCACAACCAGCTCAGGCCCACTCAATCCCACCATTGGGGCACAAGCAGACACGAGTGCCCACCTGGGACATGCCCTGGAGCCCTTCCTGCATCTGGCTCCACCGTGATCAGCAACACAGTATTCCATGGCCAAGAGCCACACAGAGGTGCTGGGGTGTTGCTCATAGGGCAAGAAAAATCATGTGCCCTTGTCATCAAAAGTTAAAGGGAAAGCATGACGAGGAATAAAAGATGCAGTCCTAGGAAATGTGTTCATCAAATAGAGGCAGCAGTAGTCCCTGGAGCATCTAAATACTGAGGAAAATATTTTCTATTAACAGAAGACTGAGACTTAAGTGGCTCTGAACATGTTTTAGTTGCTGGAAGTTCCTGTTAAGAGAAGGGAGAAAGCAGAGAAAGTTAAGAGAAAGGAGAAAGTGGTGTCTTTAACCCCTCCAGCTCAGAGGAAGAAGGAACCTTATGTTTTGATGCAGGAAGAAGAAGTAGAATTCCTAAAAAATGCACAACTTCAGGTTCTTTATCTCCAACTGCAATTCAGCTGGCTGTTGTCCACTACACGACTTATTTTGTGTTATCTCAGCTCTGCAGGACAAATACTTTGTTACCAAATCAAACTGTGAATATAAAAGAACAAGTCAATAATGTTTCTGAAAGCAAACTGATGACACAGCCAATATAGATGTTTACGCTGGAACTTTGGCAAGATGTACCACTGCATCAGTGTAGGATCTAGAAATCCTGAACCTGGAGTCCTCAGAGCACCCTTTATTCGTGTGCAGGGGCTGAATTGTCACCCAGCTTGCTGACACTGATTTCCATGTGGTGACTTACCACAGCTTAGCATCTTATCCCATTTCTGGTGAAGGTATAAAAGAGAAAGTTGAAAAAGATGGAATTATATATTTAAAAAGCCAAGACCCCTTGTTTTTACTGTAATAGAATCAAAATAATTTCTTCTTATATTCGTGAGGTTGAAGTAGTAGGTGAATTCCTTGTATTTTTAGTATTTATATTATTATATATTAGGTAAGATTTGAAGTTGTCCTCCCAGTGCTCCCATGCTACTCCCATTTTGCAGAGGAGGAATTTTGATGATGTTGAGGAAGACTAAAACAGGGTAAACACAAGCCTCATGATTTCTACCCTCAGAGTCATTGTTCCATACTCTTGCTACACTTTACAAATTTCCTTTTTCAGACAATATGACTTTTAAAATATTTTAGGACTCTAGATCCACTCCAGATACATACACTTGACGGAAGAGACTGTTCAGTGTTTTCACTCAGTGACCTTCTGACTTTCTGCAGTAAGCCTACTGCATGAGCTTGTTTTGCACTTGTGTTCAAGCTGGATCACCTTGAAAAATAAAAATTATCTCTGAGTCTATGTTTTGTCTTTGGAAAGAGACTGGTATTAGAAGCAATTTAAAATAATAGAAGAACTTTACTCAAAGGGAAATGTTTAGCTACTTGAGAGTCTTCATTTTAAAAATTCAGCATTTGGGAAAAATCCTAAAGCAGGAGGAAATACTTAGCTTCTGCAATGATGTTTTGATGCACTGTGCTCTGGTTCGTCTCCATCAGGCTGGCTCCCAGTTGGACACCAAGAGAAAAGAGGATTGTAATACAAAGTCATATTCCATGGTGCACTGTGAGAGGTTCAACAAAGAAGAAATGAGACATGAGAAGACTGGGCTACAGTTTCCCTGCAGAACCACAATGTGATATACACAGTGAAACTTTGATTTTTAATATACTGAATTAATTTACGGACCTTTAGACTACTTTTACAGTTCTGATGGAAGTTCCTTTTTTGTACCCCAGCATCACAAAGCAATACAGACCTCATTCAGACATGTCATTATAAAGCTCTTGTTGTTTACTGCTTAATATCTACTTACAATCATACACAGCAGTTACACTTTCAAGCCTGTCATTAGGTGACTTGTAAAGATGTTGCCCTAAGGAATCACAGACCTATCCTGGCTGAGTCCAAAGAGTGTCCAGAAAGGGCTGCTAACAATTCCTGTGTCATCTACATGGATTTTTTTTAACTACCAGTGTCTCCACACAGCAGTTATCATCCTTTAAATGATTTCCCAATACAACAGCATAGCTATTTCTTTTTGCAGAGGGCAGAGAGATAGGTGGACCACCAGACTTCAGGTGAAAAATCCTGTGTTCAGTGAACCCAATCAAAGAGATTCAGGTTTCACAATAACCTGCATCAAGCATCTTTCTTAAACGCCTATTCTTGCAGTGCAGAGGGCAAATAAAGAAAAATGGGTAACTTCTGTGATAGGCTGGAAATGCCTGTAAATGATGAATACGATACAGAATAAAAGTAAAAAGGGGTAAAAGAAAGAAGACAGGTTAGTACAATCAAGAGTAAAGATTATTTCAGGGCAATCTTTCTTACTAAGGCAGGCACTTGACATAACTTAGTCTAACAAGCAACTCTGTTTCAAGAAGGATTTAGATATCTGTTGATGGAAAAGTCCAGAAACAACACAGGTTGAAGGAGAGAGTACCATGGTACCAGACATCTTTTTCATTACCTTTATCCATAATGCAAAATCTCTTAGTCTTATACAGTAACTCCATGTACCTACCCCACCTTATTTCAACCTAAACAAAGTAAAAGCTAAGTTAACTGGCTAATTGGCACTCAGAGTTTTTCTTCCAGCATTTTATCACGGAAAGCTCTGACTCATCTCTGCCATGCCTCAGTCACATTTTCTAATGTGTAACTTCTGCTTTGCACAACTAAAGCTAAAGTGGTTTAAACTGCCTCTACTAGTTAATCATATATGCCAAGTTATTACTTCCATTCTTACCCTATTGCCTCCCCAGTGGTTTCTGGTTTTGATTTACATATATAAAATGAACATACAGAAAGAAAATACTGTTTCCTGTACTGTTTTTTACAATGTAGCAGTGGTGTCCCTAATATTGGGTCGCTGTCGGGGCTGCCAGCAGACAGGCGCAGAGTATTTTCTCTTTTGATGCGTGATGGTGCTGGGTTTGGTGCCGGCATTTGTGCCATCAGTGACCAGACCAAGAGGGAAATAAGGCTCAGAATGATTTCAGCAAGGGTGGATTTCTACTGAGGACAAAGCCCACTTTCTTCAAGGTAAGAACGACCACCTGCTACTCATGTTAGGGCTGAAGGGTAGGTCTACAGACAGCTGAAGAACCGCTGAAAGCCAAGAATATAGGGCATAAAGATGGGCAGTAGGAAACCTTGTTATTCTATATTCGCTTTCCCAAGCTCACAGCCGTCATTAAGAGCTCCTGTCTTGCTGATACACTCTCTGTTTTGGGAAACTCCCTGCAATTTACTCTTGCTGCTTGCTCACCAGCACTGTGACAGGACACAGAGGTGTGAGCTCAGATGCAGAACACCACGTGTGCTGCACCCAGGTGGGTAAGCACGGCCGCCTGCTATTGTGTGAATGTGTCTGTACCGCCGCCGCAGCCAAACCGGCCGATTTCCCCTGTGGGTGTGGGGACTGGGGCCGGTCGTGTGCCCCTGCAGCCCAGCAGACACCCGGGTGAGCCGCACACACAGCTCGCCCTGGGGCTGCTGAGCGGCAGCTCCGCTCCGGCTGTGCTGGCATCGCCCCTGAGTGCTGAGCCCTGGCGTGCCCCCCAGAGCTGTGCAGCTCCGCAAAAAGAAGGTGTGGCTCACGTCAGGAGCAGGAACGTCTCTCCGAATCCTCCCTTGCTCACACGACAGTCAGTCCATGATGTCAGCACATAAACACGACCTCTAACCTTCCACCAGCCTGGGCAACAGAGCAATGGGCCGGACCTCGCGCTTTGCTTCCAGAGACCTGCACATCATTTTGGGGCTCACCTGCCCCTATTTTCCTATCCACTATTAACTACCCTTTTCTCATCAGCATTTTCAGAGCAGAACTGAAAATTCATGAATCATTCAAAAACATCTCTCACAAAGAATAGAAAAGTAATCTGAAAACAGCCTTACCAAAGTATTTTAGGGGCCTGTATGGTTCCAACAGCAACTATAAAGTGCCCATCTCTCGCCATCTGCCTTATTCTTACCCCAACGTAAGGTTTTTCCCAGGTTTCCACACTACACCTGGCTCTCAGGCCCTGTGCCACAAGCTCTAAATCCACTTTCATAAACAACACGTGGTGGGTCTTAACCACCTACTAAATAATATGATTAATTCACCTCTACCAACTCTAGTTATCAAAATCTCTCAATAGGATTGCAGGATTAAGCAGTAATCCTTGATTTAGAGCCTGCTATTCCATACTGTTCTCATGAAAACACAATCCTATGATTGCCATTAGCAGGGTTTTACAACTGGCCTTACAACAACTGAGCAGCCACCAAGTAGTCTTCAGCCTAACACTGGTTCTCGACTGAATCATTTTTGTCTTCTGTTTTCTAGAATTTTATCTCCTACCATAATCTTACTTTTAGCTATTAATAGATGATCTCTGTTGGCTTCAAAACTTGCTGGTGAAACGTACTTTCATCTTGTTTTGCAGAAACCAACAATAAATTCCGCTCTCACGCCTATTGCCTATCAATGAGTTACAATCCATGAGTTACCACCCTTTAGGGAACTGGCATATACTGGGTTCATGGCTGATACACGTAGGATAAAAGATGTCTAGCAAGTTCTGTGGTGGGTTTTGGGTTAGGGGAACCTTAACTCTAGGCTTACCCCAAGCCTAACTCCTACTTTAAAGACACTCTCATATCACCCACTGAGGAGTAACCATAAGTCATAATGGCTCTTCCAGTCTCTGTGAGACTTAAGCAGTCTTAAGACCCTTATGATCCATGCATTTCATAGAGTCACAGAATGGTTTGGGTTGGAAGGGGCCTTAAAGATCATCCAGTTCCAATGTCCCTTCCATGGGCAAGGACACCTTCCTTTAGACCAGGTTTCTCCAAGTCCCATGCAGCCTGGAACACTTCCAGGCATGGGGCACCCATAGCTACTCTGGGCAACCCATTCCAGTGCCTCACCACCCTCACAGTAAAGAAATTTTTCCTAATATCTTATCTAAACCTACTATCTTTCAGTTCAAAGCCATTTCCCTGTGTTCTACCACTACATGCCCTTGGAAGAGGTCCCTCTCCAGATTATTCCCAGTGTGCCCCATAGTCCTCTGCTTACTCTCCACATCATCCTAGAGCCTCCTGTTTAGGCTTTGGCCATCTTACAGCCCCTGTTTCTCAGTATGCCCCTCAGCTCTCTGTTAGTGCTTTGCACCCAGATCTTCAGACCACACTCTAAAACCAATTCCTAACCTTCGTTAGAGCTGAATAATTATGGAATGAATTTCAGCTGGAAATTGGTAATGACTGAATGACCATCAGGAAAAATTGCACTGCCTGAAAGTGCTACCAAAGCTCCTCCCTGAGGGGTTTTTGTTATGGCTCATGCAAATACATAGTTAGGAGATGTGACTCCTGGGTACACGGAAGCTCTTTTATATACTGGCACCTGTATAAACCACATAACCCCCTCTAATTTAGTTTATAAATCCTAGGTTGTTGTGTTGTGTTTAGTGAATGAAATGCAAGTTCTTTACAGGTTGCCTTCTGCTTCCAGGAGTTAGAGATAGAAGAATACGAAATTACTCAAAGACTCAAAGAAAAATGATAAAAGGTAACACTTCTAGCTTCCTACATACAGGATATTTGCGAGTGTTAGTCCATTCACTTTACACCCACTGCAAAGCTGCTCTGACTCACCAAGTTAGTGTTGGAGAGAAAAGTTTTAGAATAAATTATCTTTCATGTGACATCTTGCTGTATATTCAGTGTAGATAGAAATTAAGAGTTTCCATACTGCCATCGTGTCTTTACTGCCAATACTAATTTCTAGTCCCAAGATCTCTTCAGATTTCATGTTTTGCTATTGTAGCCCCCTTGTTCAATATCTGAATAGTTAAACTGATTCAGAAATAGCTGCTCCATCTCTTGGCAGCATCTGACATAAACACTGCTATTCGGCTGTCCTGTTGCTCCCAAAATCACCAAGGATAAGCTGTTTGTGACCTATTCCCCTCACAACCACGCTTCGCCCTGGTGCCCTGCCTGTGTAGATGGTGACTGGTGGTGCTACAGGGCCCAGTCATGAAGGAGGTGCTGTGTGTGTGAGGGAGGTCTCACAAACCATCCAACCCATGGAGACACAGAAGCCAGGGCGTCCCTGATTTTGGATTGCCTTTGCGCAGTGGGCTGAGAACACAAGTACCTGGTCCATCTTGAAATGCTAACGTATTCCTACAATGACCCTTGTCATTACTTGTATGCAGATTTCCTTTTTGGGGAAAGGAACAGGTTTTTTCCTTTTTCAGAGGTAACTTGAAATTTTTGATCCCATAGGTGTTGAACGCAAGGTAGATTACAACTTAAGCCAACAAAAAACAGATAGAAGTTATTTTACTTCACTCTGTTCCTTCCCTAACTTTATTCTGACCCTTCCATTGGGGTCATTTATTTCTAACATGAGTTAGTAACTCTTCCCATTTGGGGATTTGGTAGTTTCAGTGAAACATTTAAAGGAGAAGACCAAGCAAACCCTCTCCTTATTTGGCTAAGAATGTTTGTTCTGCTAATATCTGAATATGAAAACAACCTAATACTTGGGGCAAAAGCAGGGGGCATCCTCAGGGGACTTTTCAAGCTCCTAGGCTTGTTTGAACTTTTCAGGGGGGACTGTTTCAATTTCAAGAAAAGATTTTTGGTTTTGGTTTTTCTTTTAGAATAATCTCAAGATACAGATTTTACCTAGAGGAAACACAATGATGGGCTATTTTCTTTGCTCTGTGGTCCTTCCTTCCTTCCTTCCTTCCTTCCTTCCTTCCTTCCTCCCTTCCTTCCTTCCTTCCTTCCTTCCTTCCTTCCTT
>WBMZ01007100.1:0-189904 GCA_013400975.1 Atrichornis clamosus | reverse complement strand
CCTTCCTTCCTTCCTTCCTTCCATCCTTCCTTCCTTCCTTCCTTCCTTCCTTCCTTCCTTCCTTTTCTTTTTCTTCCCTTCTTTATTTTTCCCTCACCTTCTATCTTTTTTCTATTTCTTTTTCTTTTTTCATTCTTCCTCTGTCCGTCTCACTTTCTTGTTTCCTCATATCAAAAAATATAAAACAAATTTGCAAGTCAACTTTTATTTTTTTAGATGCCATGTGGTAGCATGGTTCTAAATTGAGATTTTTTCCTTTGGATCTTAACATCCCCAAATAGATCTGCTACTCCCTTCATGTTTGTTTGTTTAAACTAAGTCTCTTGGTATTGTAGCAGCCCAGGACAATTTTCCATGTACTGCCATTTAGTTCCCACAAGAGTTAAATCTCAGGCTTTCAGCTAGATGAGTTGCCAGTTACTGAGTGATGCCATTTGAAGCTCAGCCTCAGATGATGAGCCTGGGACCCTTTATTTGGTATGCCTCAGACTTTTGGAGCAATGGGAGAACTGCACACTTCTTTTTGAGTCATGGTCAGAGTCACAGCTCGCTCCCCCTCTTACCAAAGGCAAATGGTTGGAGAAGGTAACCTTCAGCTTCTTCAAGGAAGTTCTTCAACAGCTTCAGGGAAATCTGAACAAACCATGGATGTATCTGAAAGGAGAGGGCTCTTTCCATCCTCATCTCTGAATGCTGTCATGTGGGAATGACCTTAGTAAGTTGAGAACTTCTTCCTCTTTGTTTTACTCTCCAGAGACAAAACTCCTTTTATACAGTGATACAAACCAAGAACTTGGCTTGAATATTTTCATACTCTGAGTCTTTTTTCATACTTGAGTCTTTTCATTCTCTTTTTCCTTTCCTACTTGTTTTAACTCTTGAAGTAGATAGTTTCTCCTCTCCTTTTCTTTTGGAAAGCTTTACTGTACTTCTAGCAGCACACTGTTTGAGCACTTTCCCTCTGCAGTTTTTGCAGAACACTGCTTTTGGGAGGCTTGCCACTCATTCTGGTCACTGTATTTACCTGTTGCATTCACACTCACTTCCCTACCACATCTCCATCTATGTTGTTTGTTGCCTTCAACTGTCTCAGGTGGTGGCATGGTCAACATTCAGCTGGGATCATCATTAAGATTTTTGCAGAGGTTTAAATGCCAGCAAGCCCTGAGTCTTCCCAGGTTGTGTACTGAATGCTCATTCTTAGACTGTGATATCCTGTCTTAAGGAGCTGTTTTGAAAGTAAGAAATGCAAGGTTTTTGAGAGAAAATTTATGACTGGGGTGAATGGTTCTCTTTAAATAATCATTGCAAAAGTTGCCCCAGTAAAACTTCTTTACCTTGCATTTGATGTTCTTAACTACTTGAGGATATGGGTAAATTCTAATTATGGCATTTTAACAAACAAGGTAGCTTATATGGATGAACCAAGTCAGCAAGGCAAGCTTATTGTCAACAGTTAGTCCCTGTTAACATCAGTAAATCCAAAAGGCTCCTGAATATGACTGTGTGTCATCACAGGGGCAGCTGGGAAGTTAACAAGAGAATGGGGTATGAAATATTTGTATGAAAATCAGCTGCAGCCAAGGTTACTAATTCTCTGTTATGAGATAAAAGGGGACATACAAAAGGAAAACTTACTCTATAACTCAGCAAAACAACAGTTAAAACATTTATAACAGTGGCATGGAACCTGAACAACTTGTGGTGATGGTGATGATGAACATGATGTGATGAACAACATCTCCTTGTGACAGGTTAGATTTGTAATGTTTGCAAGATACGTGCAGTTGTGCTAAGTGTTCAGAGTGTGTAAATATGGTTACATTATGTTATGCTGTGATAAATGACACTTAAAGTGGGTAAGAAATTGCTCTCTCAAAACAGCAGCATTTTGCCTTCCCTCTACCTCTGTACTTGGAGGGAATACTATGCTGAGTAACTACATATTATTTTTACTTAATTAAATCCCTTTCTGGAAAACTGATGTTGGTATCAATTTTATTTTTTTTCAAACAAAAAACCTATGAGCCAAATTCACTTGAAATGCATATGTTTAACTTAATGCCATTGGCTTCAATATGAGCTGAAGAGACCCAACTGGGAACAATCTAGGGCTCTAACAAGAACCACCAATGCCACTATATCATGAAACTGTATCACGACTATCTCATGAAACTCTGCAATGTGATGGAGACATTCCTTGTCCAAGAGCTCCTTAAGGGAATCTCTTCAGCTGTGGTTTAGCACTCACACGCTGAGCCCCACAGAGAAGGTGGCTCAGGATTTCTGCTAGCATGATGGGCCTAGTGATCTTTAACATTGACAAGAGTAGTTCCAACTGGGTTTTAGCTCGCATCAGTATATCAAAGCTGGTTTTCCTTTTGCCAAGGCCTTCAGGTATGACCAGAAATTGAGGGTCCACAAAAGAGAAAGGAAAGGGGGAGGGGAGGAGCACACAATGCTCACAGTGTATTTTTATACATATTTACAGAAGGAAGAGCTGTGCTATCCAAACTTGAGCTTTCCCCATGGATGAGTCAAACATAACGTTTCATCCCAGCGAAGGCACAGAGAACATCTCAATGCACAGAAACATTTCTACACAGGAAAGGGTCTGGGAGATATTGACCCCACTTTGGGTAATTATGATCATCTCCTTCCTGGGTTTTTGTGAGAATGGAATTGTCCTCTGGTGCCTCTGCTTCCAGATCAAAAGAAACCCATTCACTGCGTACATCACACACTTGTCCATTGCTGATATCTCCTTACTGCTTTGTACGTTTATTCTGTCAATTGAGTACATTGCTGGTTTTGGATTCGCATATGGATTTTACTACTATATCACCACTACACTATCTATTGTCTTCCTTCTTGGCTATAATACTGGTCTCTATCTCCTGACAGCCATCAGTATTGAGAGGTGTCTGTCTATTGTTTACCCCATCTGGTACCGATGCCACCGGTCACAGCACCAATCGGCAATTGTGTGCGCAATTCTGTGGACTCTGTCTTTTCTCATGACAGTAGCTGAATATTTAACATGCAAAGATGACTCAATCAAGGAACAATTCGACGATGGCAACCACTGTCAAGCACTGCTCATCTTCACGTGGATCCTGACTTTCATGATCTTCATTCCTCTGATGATTCTGTCCAGCCTGATCTTGGTGATCAGAATTCATCGTAACTCCCTGAGACCTCATTCGTCAAAGCTCTACATCATCATTGTGGCCACAGTCATTGTCTTCCTCATCTTTGCCATGCCTATGAGGCTGTTGTATCTTCTGAATTACCACCATTGGTCATCTTTGCTCAGCCAGCAGAACCACGTCACCGTCGTTCTCTCCACTGTTAACAGTAGCATCAACCCCCTGGTTTACTTCTTTGTAGGAAGCAGCAAGAAGAAGAGGTTCAAGGAGAGCCTCAAAGTGGTTCTTAGTAGAGCACTCACGGATGGGTTGCGGCCAAGAAGCCAGGAAGTTGGCATGAGCTTGGGTATAGCCGAAACAATTTTCTAAAGCTTAGCGGGGAAACTCTAGGGGCAAATAATTGGACTGGGAACATTTAATAAACCACTGAAAAACTAAAAGTATTTTTCTTCCATAGAATGTAAAAAGCAGTGGTGAAATGGTATTGTTGTCTTTGGTGGTTGAGCAATGGAAATATACGGACTAGAATAAAGATAACTTTTATTTAGTTTTTTTTTTTTAATTTGTACTTTCTTAATTATTCAAACACATGCTGATGTGACTATGTCAGTCAAAGATACCACAGTGGAAAAGAGACAGGCCAACAGAGAATATAAAAAAAGTACACAGAAGTATGTTATAAATAGTGTGACATTTATATGAGCACCAAGCACCCATAAATGCTATTGAAGTCATCAGGGCCTGTGTGTATTCGCATTTTTAAAAGTCAAACTCACTAAACTCAGGATTCACGTTACATACTGGGATTTAGTTTCAATTCTTTCCAGCTTGTTTAAGTGCGCAAAAGAGCTGCTCCCTGGGGGAAACCAAGGAAGAAATCCACATATGAGAGTAAGTCCCCATACACAGCCAAGAACATACGGTGTAACTTTGATCTAGCAAGATTTTTAAGTATATATTAAATGGTCTAATTCATCTGTTGTTCAGGGGCTACTTCAGAGTTTGTTTTCAAAGTATATGTTGCATAATTTCCAGTGATGTCAACATGTCTCTGGACGTGTTATCTGGACTCGTCTCTGGACTGAATTATCCACTCCTTGGATAATTCAGTACTTGACACACAGGAGTATCTGGCAACATAGGGATGTTGTCAACTGACAGAGGGCTTTTGCCCTAATTAGGAAGGGTGGGGCTGGCTTATCCCCAAAATGTCAGCATTCTTGTAGGTTTAGTTATTCAAGGAGTCTATGAGAAAGTCAGTCCCAATGTCTGCTGTCCCAGCCACTTACTCAGTATTTATTTGTTCTCTGGAGAATATATATTCCCTGTGTGATCTCTCTGTTTTATAATAGTCAGTTTTGGATAATCAGAAAAAGAAAGGTGTCTCACACAATGAACGACTGGAGCTACACACCAGCCACCCTGTTCCAGCTGCCTGCTTCCCTCTGTTGTATGCCAAGGTACTGGGGCTGGTATTTTGTGGAGTTTAATTCCCAGGGCCACTTGCCCAACTACAGCCAAGTTGCAGAGTACAGAGGAAGACAACAGCAAAGAGAGGATGGAGCCAGGTCAGCTTTATCACACAGAGCATGGGAGATCTCAGCAGTCAGAGTGCTGTGGGAGTTTTAAAGAGACATGCCTTTGCTTCTGGCCCCCATGGAGCTCCAAACTGAGCAGGAACTGAGACCTCCCATCACAAGCAAAAGCAGCATCTTCAGCTTCCCGCCAAGTTTCCATTGGCACACTTAATAGCTAGCTGGGGAAAGAAAAATACAACCTACCCCTCCTTTGTTGAAAGATTGCCAGTCCTGGAATAAGGAAGACTGTAGGTTTAGATAGAGGATTGGATGGGAATTCACATACAGAAGAGATCTCAGAAGGATAAATATTCTTTCTACGCATGTGCCCCTTTCTCCTTACATTAAAGTGTTGCAATGTGTCATTGTAGAAAAGACTCAGGAGAGGAAAGAGATTACCCTGAAGTCTTCCTGAGTCCCTCATTTCATCAAAATCTTCATCTATGACAGCCCCTCCACTTGCCCCAGTTTTTGTCTTTGAAACTCAAGTCCTGGTCTTGTCACCTCTATTGATTCTGGCAGTAGATGAGTGCAGTGTGTTTCTCTCTTAGGGCAGAGATCTACTGTGCTGCTGGAATGACATCAGCTGAGCAGCTCCCCATTCCCAATGGTGAGTGCAGGACAGGGCATGGAGGTCTGTGGACACCTTGTGAGGGCCAGGGGGAAAGAGTGAGTGTGATGTCCACATACACATGGCCTGTGTGTGCTTGCAGCTGCTGGGGGCCGGGGGACTGTAGGGAAATTTGTCAATACTGGTAAATGCCATAAACTTAAATAATAGGGTAGACCCAGCCTCCACCAAAAAACCCCAGACTTTCCTTTAAAACCATTCCCTACCCTTACCTCAAGACCCTTTACAATAATCACACATAGAACCAGAGAGAGGGGCAACATTGCAGGAAGTATCTTCAAAACATGCTTCCACTGTAACCACACATGTAACCCAGTTCTCTCAGAGTGATTCAGGTGAGGTAAGGCATATTATTTACAGTGCTTAAATATAGACAGATTATTATGACAGGTTTGGGTTAAGGATCACTACAGCCAGGGCAGTGGATCTGAAGAGGTAATAATATACAGCAGGGCAATCTGGATGCTTGTGAACTAATTAGGTGCTCTATGACTTTTAGCTCCTTTTCCTTCTCCACCTCTGTCTGGCCGCACCCTCAAATGTTTCAGATTCTGGACAACTGTCCATAGATCAGTTCACAGAGCAGACAGAATTAACAGTCAGCATGAGATGAACATCCAGAAGGACAAATAAGAATGAACATCTAAAGGTTGAAAAATCATTCATATTTCCCAGTCAACAGATAAAAATAACTTAGGGATGTTCTTTCTTTATCATAGCACCTGGTGACTGTTCTCTGTGCAGACAGGCTGCAGTACAACGGGAACTAATAAGCACATGATTCCATGATTAAAAAAAAAACAAGACAGGGAAAATGTGACAATTTGTTGCACAACAAGGATGTGATTCTCCACGAGCTTGCATTTTAAAAAATTATTTGCAACTGTGGGAGAGGTTGAAATACCACTGTGCAGATCAGACGGTGTAAGCACTTTGTAGCAGCATTTTCCAGAACAGGAAAGATTGTCATGGGGGTCAAGTACTAAGCGTGGAGTTTAGAGATGTGGGTTCTATTTTAATGCAGTATTGGCATCTAATTTTGCTGTCACACTCTTTCCCGCCTATAAAATGAGTGTTATATTATTTTGCTTCCAGTGTTGTGCTTTCACATTTACGCTATAGACACTTCAGAACAACAGTTATCTCCTGGTTATCTCTTGTAATGCCCATGGAATAAGCACTTAATTTTGCTGTGCAGTCAAGACAAGGAATTATTCAGGAAAGTATAGCACTTACCTTGTTAAAACCCTCTTTACCAAACTTCTGTTCAACTTGATACTAATGAATGCTGTGGGATATAAAAGTGTGGCTAGAAATACAGAGAGGAAAGTCACTTCCCTAGGCCAGATTGCTTTCTCTTTGGTTGCCCAGGCACTTGTGTGATGTCCACACGGAATTATTTTCTTTCCTGAGAGTTGACTCTCACAGGCCTAGAAGATGAAGTACCAGGATCCACATTCAAATAAAAGTATTGTAGGTGCAAAACTCTGAATTCAAAGAAGAGGTACTGAGATGAGATAGCCTGCATGACTCTAATAATTCTCCCTTGCGTATTATCATTCCATTTTTAATTATATGATTACAACCTATTTTTTTTCTCCAAACCGGACTCTCGCTTCATTAAATACATAAGACTGGACCTGGTGCTGGTTTAGTTAAATATTTCTAGAGTCTGTGCTTCAGTTGCTTCAGAACTACAGAGGATTGGAAAGGAGGGGGAGTGGAAGAATCCATGGCAGAATCCACGTGGTGGAATCCATCTGGCCCCAAATCCTGTCTCCAGCAGTGTTCACAAGCAGATGCCTATAGAGGAAAAGAAACAGAGCAAACACATATCACATTTCTTCCTCATCCTCTCCAAGCCTTCAACAGTTATGAGCTCAGAAACGGTTTGGTCTAGAAATCTTTCTATTTGGTAACTTTCAATGGATTTATCTTCAAATATTTCTGACCTCCACAGAAGCCATACAAGTTTTTTATGTCTTCAACACTTTTACAGTAGTATTTCCTGGTTATCATGAAGGATTGTCTTCAAGAATAGAAGAACAAAATTCTTACTTGGATTCTATCATTCTAACACCACAAAGCCAGAAGCAACACAAAGCAACTATGTTTTTTTCTCTTAGAGCAGGACATGGAGCACCTCTGGAATAGAAGTAACTAAATTATTTATTTTTCTCATTCAGAATTTGCTTTGTAAAAAATAAGGGCCTTGACAATTGGACGTTATCGCAAATAAATTGCAATTTTAATGATAAAAGTTAACAGATTTTTGAGGTAAAGAATAAGTGAAAATATTTATAGAATGTATTTGTAGAAATATTATTTTTAGGTATAGTCTATAAACAGATGTAAAACTTTCAACAGCTGTGTGCAGAAGATGTGCATCTTGGTGTCAGTTCTATCTCAGAACAAAAAATCCATTTGCTTAAATGCATTAGAGGAGGGTGTTTTATGTTCTATGTTGTCTTTGGTCTATCTGGATTTAATTTTTGACATATGTTTCAGGTATAACCTTTTATGTTACTTATAGGAAAAAAGTTCTCTTTGCTACAGGTTAAGTATTTCAGATGAACACATACCCTAAGCTCAATGAAGATACTCAGTTACATACTACAGCAAAATGTAATTATTTTGGGAAAATAAATATGTACAAACAGTAATTTTTGTTTTGACTGATTTTGATTTTTTTTTCCCCTGAGCTTGCCTGGAATGGACCTGCCCTTAGCCAGGGGACAGGCTGAGCCTGTCAGACCAGTGCCTGAACAGTAAACAACATCTCTATTGCTAACCTTGGCATGGCTGAGGTCCTCTGTAAATATAGCTCTGCTCACTAACTATATTCTTTATATGATCACCTCCCTTTTGGTTCATTTACCTGTCAGCATATATAGATAGCATTTCAGCACAGCCCTGGCCTCTATTTCTTAGCAGCATTCAGTGTTGCGAAATGTTTATCTATACTTTTCTCTGTGTGGATTTGATGTCACCTCCCAAAGCACCATTCAGCCACTGTGTGTGCCATCCTGTGGGTTCTCCCTCCTTTAATCCTTATAGCAGAAGACTTTAAGCCTACAGCACAGCTATTAAGTCCTTGGGCAGTCACAGTGAAATATATCCCATGCATCTCTCAGTTTTCTATCCATCCTGAGTTTCCTACTCTCTACCCCACTCATACTTCCCTTCAGTTTCATCAATACCGTAAGGCTAGTTAAATTCTGCAGAGATTAGATGCTTCCTACCCTGTCTACTCTGAGTCACTGGAGCCATTGCATTTTTCTCTCGGTCATGTTCACAAGATCATGTACCTCCTGTAGCATTAGGATAAGAAAATGCTGCCAAAAGGATTGAACAAACTTTCAGCATCACCACCCATCATCAAACACAGTGTCGGCCTCCTCATTGCTTTGTGTGGAGCAGCAAGAAAAAAAAGGACCCAGAAAACCCCTACAATTAGTTCTATTGAAGGCTTCAAAGACAAATCACTGCTAGCTCATCACAAAGCTCCAACACCTGTTTCAGAGAGTAGGCTCTGAGGTTTGAGCACACAATAGAACGTTGTGAAGGTAAAAGTTAAGACAACATACAGAGAAAACTATTTTCTCTTTTGTGTGGCACAAACCTTCTATCCTATTTTGGATAAGAACATAGAACATACACGGTATTTCCTAATATTACTTTATTTCATCTGCTAAGACATTAACTGTCTGATAATATCAATATTTATTACTAGCAATTTTTCCACCACAGTGTTTATTCACAGTAAGGGAGAACTGTAAGATTTTCTTCCCCATTATAATATCGATATCTTCAAATGTCACATCAGTACATGAGAAAATGTCAGAAAACTCTTCAAGACAGTTGTCACTCTGTGTCTATCTGATGCGTATTTCTTAGCACATTCACGATCATATTTATACACATTCTGTTCATTTGACTCTGGTTCTGACTGAAAAAATGCAAGAAAACTGCACTGACTGAGGTCAGGGTATTACAGATCCAAAGCAGTGCAGTTTGGAGATCTCCTTCTTAGCTTGGGATCCACATACAACCAATTTTTATGATCTAATGTGAATCTCTAATTGAACCATTTATGCAACACTGTTATTTGGCATTAATCCTGTAATGGCTTACTTGGGCCTTCATATATACACTGACACTTGTTTTTCTCTACCCCACCTCCTTCAGCAACTTGTGAATATAAAACATACAGGGCAATATGGTATCTATTATTAAAGAAACAGATTGGTACTTTTCTTCTAAGTAAGTTAATATGTAACCTTCTTTCTTCTAGTTCAGATATTTTAAAATGTTTTACAGACAAATGGAAATAAAATGCATACCTAGAAGATATTTAATATTGGTATAAACATATTTATGAATGTGGCTATAAAAACAAATCTGTATGCATGGACAGAATATATAAATATATCATCAGAATATATCAATAAATTCTAGCAAGGCAGGGTGATAGAAGAACTAGCTGAATAAAGTATACCACATATTCTAGTCCTACACAAATCGTGCATTATTCAAGAAATGTCTTGCTTAGTTCTTCTCCCCTGAGAGGACTGTGAAGAAAGAAAATGCAGGCTGAGTCTTGATGCTTTAAACAAAACCAATTTGATCATTTCTCTGCTGTGTATGAAGCTTGCTAATTTTAAAGTGTGATGCCAAAGATAGCATTTTGATTTTAGCGTTCTTCAGCTACATGGGAAAGAAGTCACACTACACAGAACCAGGAAAGATAGGGCAAACCAGAAATTTATCAGCTACCTTGTAACAATCGAGATGGAACAGATGACAACTTATTTTCTACAAAATACTAATGAATTAGGTGAATAAATACTGAATTAGAAAAAGAAAAGTTGCCTATTTTCTTAGAATAAAAATACAAGATGATGGCGCAGTGTCTTCCAGATGTGAGAAGATTCATTTATTCACTTCAGCTCCACAAGAGATACCCACAGGTCTTTGTCATGGAAAAAAAGTGGTCTTTACACATCTTGTACCAGCTTGCACTTCTTCCAGCCAAGGATCCACAGCTGTTTTGAATTAGACCCAGCCGGCAACAGAGCCCCACGAGCTGCTCACTCACTCGCCCCCCGTGGGATGAGGGAGAGAATTGGAAGGATAAAAGTGAGAAAACTCATGGACTGAGATAAAGACAATTTAATACGGAAAGCAAAAGCCACACACACGAGGAAAGCAAAACAAGGAATTAATTCACTGCTTCCCATGGGCAGGCAGGTGTCCTGCCATCTCCAGGAAAGCCGGGCTTCATCACGTGTAATGGTGACTTGGGAAGAAATGCTGTCACTCCAAAGGTCCCCTCCTTCTTCCCCCAGCTCTATATGCTGAGAATGATGCTGTATGATCTGGCATATCCCTGTGGTCAGTTGAGGTCAGATGTCCTGGCTGTGTCCCCTACCTTGTGTACCCCCAGCCCACTCGCTGGTGGGGTGGGGTGAGAGGCAGAAAAGGCCTTGGCTCTGTGCAAGCCCTGCTCAGCAATAACAAAAATATCTCCGTGTTATCAACACCATTTACAGCATAAGTCCAAAACACAGCCCCATACCAGCTACTGGGAAGAAAATTAACTCTACCCCAGCCAAAACGAGCACAGTGAGGGAGCAGGAGGTTATCTTTTCCCATTAGCACATCCTTCTGTGCTGCAATTCACGTTGAGATAATTGTGTTACAGATGGGGTCCCAGATGCTGGAAAGTGAAACACTTCATCACCAGAAGTCACAATGTGATTAGAAAAATCGAGTTACTGGAGAGTAAAACGTGATAGATTATCATACTTGGAATACTTCCAATCATACTTGGAAAGAGATGGTGATATTTTTTGAATACCTGGTTAATGATAACAGCATGGGAGATTGCTGACAAATGTAAGTCAGGATGGAAACAGAGGGAATTGTCAAAAAATAACTCTGAAATAAAAAATAAGTTTGGGGACATTTTCATGTCCAAATCCTTGCCTTGCAAGTGGGGACTGTGTTTGTTACTGCTACACTTCCATCTGCTTGTCTGACAGAACACAGCGAGGTAGGTGAGCAAGAACAGGTTCACTTTGCACCTCTGTCTGGTACTGGCATAGGCCACAGAACCAAAGGGTGGTGGCTAGCTCAAAGATGCTTGTCAACAGGAGACCACAGAGACAAAAGCTCCTGGGAAAAGAGTAAAGCAAAGAGAAGAGCAACACAGAAGTAAAACAACCCAGGACTGTGTAACAAGGTTTTAAACACTGAAGACTCTCACTCTACATGTACTGCCTTTGTAAGGTGCTTTGCAGTTAAATAATTGGTGATAAATGTCTTGTAGGTGCTTCAAATGAAACAGGATTAGCAGAGAAATCAAATCATATTATTCTAACATAAAAAACTTCTGCTAGCAAAACTTCATTGACTACCAATGAAAGTTCCACTTGTTTACTCTGTGAAGTGGTTTGTATTTTACAGTTATTGCTCTGCTTGGTGCAAGTCCACCAGGTAACCGAGTCCGTAGCTGGTGAATCAGATGCTTCATCATTAGAAAATAATGAGTTCTGATCCAAGCATAAATAGTCAAGGGTCATATTCCTTGGAAGCTAGACCAAAGATGTGAAAAGAGATGGAGGAATACAGAAAAGCTCTATGGACTTGCTCAGGCAATGACTCAAGAATGGCCTTGACTAGGGGTGTCTTCTAATCTTCTAAGCCACAGTACAAAACAGTGCCCTTTTCAGCACATGCACTGAGTACAGCACGTCAAGACTTTCCCATCAAGATGAAGATTTCATATAAAGTCAACATGTTCAAAGTTGATGTTCTTTTACAGTATCATTGAACAGTACCAGCTAGATTAGGAAGTGTCATCAATTATCTCTCTAACTGCATTGGGAAGCCTAAACCTACGTCTGCAAAAGAAGGTCATCAGGGACTGTTTTCCTCAACAGTCTTATTTTAAATTGTTATAAACCAGGACAATTCACGATAACAAACCAGAAGGCAACTCTTATCAAGACCTTGCCTTTAAAAATGCTAGAGAGTGTAGACACAGAACAGAAAGGAGTAGAAAGCATTAGAGAAACAGTGAAAGACTGAATGAGCAGCAAAAAGAATAAGGAGCACTCAGAAATAATGGCAATGGGAGTCATATTAGGAAGACAAAAGTATAGGTATAGCAAGTAAAAAAACAGGAAAGAAGAGAGAACTACCCAGTGAGTGGTGCATCTGTGCATTTTGAAAAACTGCGCAGCTTCATGGAAGAGCCTTATGGAGTTTTCACAAACTATAAAAATAATTATTTTAATATAATATAGCTTACAGACAGATAGAAATAAACTGCTCAGACCATATTGGAGAAGGAACTTGTCACAACCAAATGTAAAAACAACTCTGGATGCTGAAATGATTTTTGTTCCTATTTATTGAAAAAACCCATGAGTGTTAGAGGGAACTGAGACAGTGACAGTAGAAATGAGCTGCCTCTCAGCCAGCCTGAACTGCACAACTGATATTGGCCACATGAAACAAGGCTGCGAGTCAGAAGAACATGAAATGATGTGACGTTTGACACCTGGCAAACAAAGCTGAAAGGAAGAATCCTAAAGGACCTATGGAACCATCACCTATTCATGGTACTCTGCCTACTGAAAACCATCCATAACATGGAAGTTGCAGCTTGACTTTCAAGTATACTGGGATTAACTCAACATAACCAGCAGTCATCGATCTGAACTTCTGAGGGAAAGGAAAAGGTAAGATTAAGATATATACATAATTTCAGAATAGTTCAACACTATGCCATGGTACATGGTTAGCTGAGAAGCCAGTATCATTAAGCATGGGTGGCAAATATATACATTATTATTTATAAATGATACTCAGAATGGCATATTCCCATGGCCTATTTGCAAAACATAGTTTAGGATACAAAAATGACTGACACACAGCTCCTGCCAACTTTTATGCAGGTAGCTAGCTTTAAACATGGGAGAAATTCCATGAATCTTGAGAGAACTGCTGCATTCACCAGATTATAAAAGGAAAATATATAGCAAATGGAGAGTCACGATTGAAATTTGCAAACTTTTACTTCATAATTTTATTTTAAATGTATTTACACTTCCAGTGTATACTTCAGTATTTCTGAAGCTCCATGGCTATCCCTGCTGTGTTGCAACACTGGTTCATTGTTAGGTTTGTGCATATGTGTTAGCACAGCAGACGAAAGTAGAATTTCTGGTTTGTCTTTTTAACTTTCTAACTGGGATTTTTTTCCCCCAGGTATTTCAATTTCTCTTCTCCTTGCTAAGTAGCTGTTCACATACTTTTCTCTGTGTGCAAAGAAACTGCTCTGAAGTCTTGTGCAAATACAGAGGCCTAAGCATACATAGTAATACAAAAAAGGAAAAATGCAACTCTAAACTTCTTCATTCTTTTGTCACTAAACAACTTTGAGTTAGCTTTTACCAGATAACCGAAATTAACTGTTTCTACACTGCCAGGCCCTGACACTGCAATCTTTACATGTATTCTTAATGTTACCAAGGTGAGCATTGTCTTCAGTGGAGTAACTCACACACTTCAATGTACACAAAGACAATTTCAGGGATAAAGCTCTACTTGCAGACACCCAGACAGCTAATAAGCTACAGCATGTCTTCCTGCTCTGCTGTCTGCTGTGAATATGCTGGCTGATACCTTTTAAATTCAACTTGGTAAGCAAAGACAGGATTTCCACTAAGTCTTATGTATTTGCACTGCTCTGTGTAGTGAGTGATGGTAGTCCTGCCAGCAGGGCAGCAAAGTTTAAGAAACATAACCACAGAAATAACAGACTTGATATCATTTTTGTCAACTGTCTTTTTGAACCTTTGAGTTGGTGTTATCAAGCTTGTCTTTAAACTCCACAGGCTGGAGTCTTAAAAGTAGACAACAAGGATTCTAGGGTAATCAGATTTGGAGCTTTCCGGAATCCACTGAATGTTAAAATAGAAGAGCAAGAATTGACAATAGCCCATTATACAGTAGTAGAAAATGGTAGAGGACAGTAGTCTTTACCCAGTTCTTTTCATTAATTTTTTTTCTTAAGTTCTGAGCAAAGGCAGACTGATTATTGCTTCACGTCACAACTCTCTTTCCAGATATAGGTTGAAGGTCTTCCTTCCTCTCTTCATCACCTGAGGACATCGCTATTAGGTTTGGTGGTGATAAATGACTCTAAAACTGAGTTGTCACTACAACTTAACAGACCAACCAATGTGGTTGGTTCTCCTCTTCCTTTCCTGCCCTTCTACCAGGATTCATTACTTCACTGAGCGGCTACAACTGCTGAGCCAACAGGAAAATACTCCTTTTTTTTTCTTTTCTGTTGGACTACTGAGTTGAATTGAGTTGATTGGTTTTACACAAGTACCAGCACATCTCGTGCAAGCAAACAGCCAGAGGGGATGGTGGCTCAGGCCATGTGTCCCAGTGGGGAGCAATTGCCCTGACTGGAGCTGTAACTTCTGGCTTCTCTGAAGTTCTCTGGTTGGGGGAAACTTCACAGCACCTACACTGATCTGACTCGGAGACTCCTCCCCCTGCAGTGCCCGCTATGCCTTCCTCTCCCCCTTCTGGAGATGGTGGTGGTGTTTGTATGGAGATGCAGTGAGCCAAGGAAGTCAGGTGACAGGTACAGCTGAAAACTTGCACAAAATAATCACAAAACCATGTTAGCTTTCAGCCAGAGCAGCACCTTTACCCAGCTGACTGCCCTGCTGCAGAATTAATGCTCCTGAAAAGATGGGGAGTATCTGAGAGAAAAGAAGTAGATGATGGCAGCATGGAATCAGGACAAACTGCCAGAGAGGCAGATCTTCAGTGCTGTCTTATTCCCATGGATGCCAGGGAATGGGGCTAGAAAAAAGACAACTATTTCAGCCACAGACCTTTTGCATTTCTTTGTGCAAATGGTTTTTGGGAAGCTTTCATAATTAGAGAACAGGATTTCTTCACACAAGACAGCTGTCTAACAAGTGTAATTTTTAGTTTTCTTTCACTCTCTCCACCTTTATGCCTCTTCCCACTTTCAAAGGTGCTTTTCTTCCTAACTGCACTTCCATAAAAGTTTAGTGCTAATTACCTCTTTTGAATCTTAACATTCCAGTTAAAATTTGCTAAATCCTGGAAACAATTACACAAGCTCTAGGCCGGATGGCTTTTCTTGGTAGTCCAGGAGGCAAAGGAGGTGGGACAATATGTGTTCCACTTCCTCCTGACAAGGCTGCTGCCTTGTGCAAGCCTCCCCTCCTGCTCACCGTTTGAAATGGGGGTCATTTCTACACCACACCAGCTTCCCTGCAGCAGTAATAACTCCTACAGCCAGACAACCAACAACATCACTGTCCTTGCCTCCTCAGTCTTCATCCCTAATGGGTTCAGTTTCCTGATCTCTCCCAAGATTTCACTGCACGTTTCTAGTAACTTATTTAAAACCCCATTTAATGCTTTCCAAACAGCATTTCTTTGACTCAACCACCAAGCCACAGAATGGGTCAGGTTGCGAGGGACCACAGTGGGTCATGTGGTCCAACCTCCCTGTTCAAGCAGGGTCATCCTAGATCACATGGCACAGGATTGTGTCCAGATGACTCTGAAGTATCTCCAGTGAGGGAGACACCACAACCTCTCTGGGCAATCTCTTCCAGTGCCTGGTCACCCACACAGTGAAGCTCTTCCTCATATTCAGGTGGAACTTCCTGTGCATCAGTTTCTGCCTGTTGCCACTTGCCCTATTGCTTGGCACCACCAGAGCCTAGAAAAATCATCTTGGCGCTCTTCCTTCAGATACTTCTAGACATTGAAGAGGTCCCCTCTCAGCCGTCACTTCTCGAGGCTGAACAGGCCCAGCTCCCTCAACCTGTCCTTGTCAGAGATGCTCCAGTCCCTTAACCTTTGTTGCCCTCCGCAGGACGCGCTCCGGGACACCCCACGCCACTCGCAGTGCGTCCCGCAGGCCGATCCCCCGCGCACCTCCCCGGACATCAGCCTGCGGCCGGCAGGGCACACACAGCCCCGAGCCTGCGCCGGGCAGCTCCCACCGGGGCGCCATCCGACCCTCCCCGGAGCGGCCTGTGCGGCAGCGGTCTACCCGGGGAGCCCATACACATACATACACACACACACACACATATATATATGCATACCTACCGACACACCCCCCCCCCGGGGACAGCGGTCCCGCGGGTGCCCCCGCACCGCAGGAGCCGCGGGGCGGGCGAGTCGGCGCGTCACGTGAGCGCCGTGCCCGCACATGGCGGCGGTCACATGGGGGGCGGGGGCGCGCGCGGTCACATGACGCGCCGCCGGCGCCGCCTGACGTCCCGGGGCAGCCCGGCCCATGGCGCCCATGGCCCCGCTCCTCCTTAGCGCCCTCCTGGCGCTGCTCCTGCCGCCCGGGGCAGCCGCCGCGGCCCTCACCAACTTCTACCGCGACTTGTGCAGGTGGGCCGCCGGTGGGACGAGATGGGGCGGCTGGAGAAGGGCTGTCACCGTGGGGGGTACGGGGAGAGTGGGGGGTCTCCCGGTGCCCGTGCCTCTCCTGCCCTCCGCGGGAGCGCAGCCACGGGGCTCGGCAGGGAGGGCCCGGTCGCCCGGGCTGTTGGTCGCCTGGCCCGGGAAGGGTCAGGCCGGGGATCGCCGGGGTAAGCGGCGGCCGTGGCTGGGCGTGCAGGTGTCCCCGGGCTCGAGGCCGAGGCTGGTCCGTGGCAAACGCGCAGCCCGGCTGGGAGGCTGCAGGGGCTGAAGGGGGTCGGCGGCGTGGGGCCGGTCCCCTCTGGGATCTCTCTGCGTGATTCTCTGCAGACGCAGGAAATTTGCAGGTGGGAAGATGAGGAGACTTGCTCTGTGCAAGTCGCCTCTAGTCAGGACTGCTGATTTATGCGACTGTATTCGGTCTGGTGTGAAAAAACCCAAAGTGGTTGGTTTGGAAGGGACATCACTTGATAGTTGGCTTTTTGCTAAGAGTATCACCATGTGCCATTCAGTTACTTACAGGTGAGTTAAGAAAGTTTTGAGAAACTGCCATGGGGAAACCATTATTCATGTCTTGGCATTTTTCTACTCTAATTTCAGCCATGAATTTAGTCTAGCACCAATATCTTGCCATTCTTAATTATGTAGCCAGAATATGCAGGGGAGGTTGGATTGCTGGAGGGAGTGGGCTGTCCACCTGGTGGAATCTGGGATATGATATTGTTAAAAGATGAAAAAGGGAAGATGTGGGTTGGCTTGCAAGAATGAGGGTGGCAAAAAAAGGTCTTGTCAGATGACCACCCTAATTGTAGAATTGAAACAGAAATGAGAAACTATTGTGTAGCTTCTGGAGGGAATGTAACTCCTCCGATGAGTGATTTTTTTTTAATTTAAAAAAAACCCACCTAAAATTATTTGATTCTCAAGCAGTTCCTCCTTTGAGAATAATGTTAAGTCCTGTCAATATCTGTCTTGGCTTTGTTGTGTGTCTGTGATTAGAAGAATATTTGAGAATGCTACTGAGAGACATCTAGTCTCATTTTGGATGCAAATTACTTAAGCTACTTTCATTTTGTTGCTGGCAAGCAAAAATAATTTGCAAATAGACAGCACAATCAGTAGTTTTCCTTTTATGATGAACTGCTTCAAAAACATGCATTTGCTGTTGTGCCATGGTGGGGAAAAAACTACTTTGAAGGACTTATGCCTGGTAATCTAGAATGGGTAAAAGAAAACATCAGAACTTGTGGTCTGATAGGTGGGAAGTCCCTGTGGAGTTCAGCAGTGAAGTGTCTTCTTGGGTACAGTTGCCAAAAAACTCTACCAAGTGAGGGATGATGTAGGTAATGCAAACTACACGACTGGTGGGTGTCTCAGCGAAAAGATACAGTGTGGGTGTGCAGGACAAATCCCTGAAGAACCTATTTTTGTACTGGCTGAAGACAAGGTTTTTATTTGTTTTACAACTGTTAAGAAAACATTGTCCTGCGTTTTGTGTGTTGTAATAGGGCTGGTGAAACTGCAGCAGCTTCTGTGTCTGGTGTGTGAATGTCAAAAGGTGGGCAAGGAAGGAAACTGTTGGGGATTAGAAGAGGCACTGGCTCTCCTTCTAAGTAAGAGTAGGGAAGCTGTTTTTCAGGGAGGAGGAAAGGTGTCAAAACTATGTTGCAAGAACTGTGGCATGAGGCTACTTAAACTTGAGTTGGAGGTTTTCATTGTTTCTTTTGTGTAGCCTTACTGCTGGTATGCTTGGATGGTCTGGGGAAAGAAGAAAAGCTTTCATTCTCTGAAACTTTGTCTAATGACATGGCCTCAGTGACTGATTTTGTTATGCTTTCTCCTTTGTTCTTGTGTGCTCCAACAGCTGACTGTGCTGTCATGTGACTTTCAGTTGGAATTCTTTTTTTATCTTCTGTGTTGAGGTTTCTCCAGGATTACTGCAGTATGAGCACCTGGGAAAGAGTACAGGGAACTGGTTGAATATAGGAAGTTATTAGGCACTTTGGTTTCTTTCCCAGTTTTTCTTCTTCCCCTTATATCTTTCATGTTAGAATGCAGGAAGAAGTGTGGAGTTAATCTTGTGACCTGTTATTTAAGTCCATCTACTTCAAAAGAAGGCTTGACAGTTTGGCTTTACCTTCCAAGTAACATTGCAGAAGTTGCTGTGTAACTTTCCTTTCTTTCTAAAGAAAATGCAGAATATGTTTTTAGTGTGGTGGTAGAGCAGCAAATAAAAACTGCCTCCTCTGTGTGCTGTTTTGCCTGAAAATCTATACTGGATGAGAGGTGATTTAATGACAGGTGATGTTTCTGCCCTCCCGCAAGGATAGGAGTTGATGCATAACTTCAATGATTTTTAGACTTGTGAATGGAAGGAAATCTCAAACTGCTGTACAACACAGGATTGTTGTTATGCAGACTTGGAATTTTGGAGTTGTAAGTCAATTCTACTTTATCTTAAATGTTGTAGTTTTTAATAGCGCAACACCACCAACTGACTGTATGTACACTTTTGTTCATTCAAACACTGTCTTCTCAGCCTTTGTTGTGAAACCACAGCTGCGCTCATGTGTGCTGCTTGAAACCCTGGAGTTAGTGTTCAGCTTGGCCTCAGTGAAGAAGTGCATGCTGCGTACAGAAAGGTGACCTTTAGGAGCACTCATTGAGCCCTTTTAAGTGCTTTGACACATTTATTGGGAGATGTCATAAATAAGGTATTATTGGACTTATATACCTACGTGAATGGTGGTGTCATGTGCCTGGGAAGCTGCCGTTATAATGGTTTGAATGGGATTTCTTAGCACATGAGCCTCCTATAGCTCCTGTGTACTCAAATTTCAAATTGCTACCCCTTTTCTTAAGTATTCTGTAAAATGATGTAGGTGTGACTTAGACTGCAGCATGAAAGAGCAAATGTCTTTTGGATGGAAAAAGCTGAAGCACTTGTGGTTTAGCTGTAATGCTGTCATGCATGATGCACATGCAAGAAAACTTGCCTGAAGACACACAGTGTGTGTGATGGTTGGAAAAGGTGACAGGTGAGTTAGAGCAGAACTAAGCATGGGTAGGGATGCATTAAAAAGCTCTCGAAGCATAGTGATGGCTATACTTGGTGCCATTTAAGCTTGCATTTTCTGTGAGGAGAGCTTGCTTTGACATAGAGATTTCTTTACCATACGTATTTGTGTGAAAATGATAGCCACATCTAATGGTGATTTGTGGCAAGTGAGCTTCAAGCTTCAAATTTGCAGTGGCCATCCTGGAAATTGTTCCTGAGCTTGCCTGCCGGAGATTGTGCTGGTTGAAACTGCTCATAAAGAGCTTCACATACTAGTTTAATCTCTGCAGTGTTCTGATAACTGAGAAGTATCTGGGCACAAAATTGTGTGGATGCAGAATCACATGCAGATCTGCTTTCCAACTCTGTTGGTTGCCTTGTCTCTTTGCCAGGTCATCTGTGTGACATCCCCCAGCAAAACGAGCTATTTCGGTGCATTCCCCCAGAGGAAACGCACGATTCTTTGTAACTGTGCTTTACAGCTGTTTGGAGCAGGGTGCACTGTTCTTCCTAGGAGTCATCCCTCGGGCCAGTTTGAGAACCAAAAGGCTTGAACCACTGTTAGGAGAGTGGTGGCAATAGTCTCTCTGGTGCTCTGCTGCATTTGAAGTGTTTCACTAGTGCTCAGACCTCAAAGTGGCTCTGGCATTGGGACGCACATGCTGTGATGCCATTAGCCATCTGCACCTTGTCTGACTTTGGTGCCTCAGCTTGTGATCACAAGGTAGCCTGGACTTTCTTTTCCCTTTCTCATTTTTTTCACATGGCTTCTTTGATTTGTTTAAAAAAAACAAATTAAAAATGCAGAGCTCCCATTTGATCTTACAACTTGCTGAAAAGTAGTTTATTTTTCATGCTGTTGTTTCAGTGTCTTAAAGCTAGGTAGCTGGAAAGGCTGACCCTTGGGCAAGGTTATTCCCAATAACTCGTTTGGACCTTGCTTGCACAACTGCTTTTGACAGTTGTCACAACTGAGTTGACACAACTGAGCTGGCCCTGCCTCCTCCTTCCCTGCCTCCTCCTTCCCTGCCTCCCACTGCTGGTGCATGGCCAGAAACCACTGTGAGCCAGACTGGGAACTTGTCAGGCTCAGTCCCCTCTCCACACACATGCATATGCACCTGTTGTTTTTGCTGAGTTAATTTTGAGAGAGGACAGTCTCTGGGCCCAGTTTGAGTCAGGAGCTTGGGCCAGCAATGCTGTGAGGAGACAAGAGAAGAGCCTGCTCTGGGGGGTTGATGTGGGTGTGTGTTTCCTACCTCTAGCTGTGGGATAGTTCACGGTTGGGTTTATCAGAGAACAGACATCATGTTGTGGTTTCAGCAAAAATAACTGTTTGACAGTTTTAATCAGGGCAGACATGGTGTTTGAGCCCCAACCTCGAACTGCACCAGAAATGGCTGTTTGAGTGGTTTCATCTGTGAGGGAGCATCGGTATTGAGCCCCCTGGATCAGAGAATGCATCGCACCCCACGCCATGACCATGGCTGTTGCTTTTTAAAGCTGTTGGTCTATCAGCTCCCTAAAGTAGCTCAACTGCATTGAATGCAGGATAGCTTAAGCCCTTCCAGCAAGATAACTTCGTCTGGCCCTGGCAAGGAGGTAATTGGAGGTGAGTGCAGAGCAAGCTGAGGAAAGTCAGTCCATGTGACTCACATGGTCAGGATGGGTGATGTGGTTGCCAACAGATTGTTTCCATTATAGATTGCCGTGGAGAGGTCAGTTTGTATCTTATTGGAAAGTAGAGCACATGCAACTTGAAACTATTCCCAGGTACTCATTTAATGCCAGGAGTCTTACTTTTGCAGGAAACAATTCTTGCTTTTACTGTGAAAGTGTATTTTGCATCTCTCTTAGAACAGCTGCTTAGGCTACACACAGGCTGCTGTTACTCTCAATGAATAAATCCTACCTTGCTCCTCCCACACGTTTTTAGAAAAAGAAAAGTCCCTATAACGTCCTTGAAAGTAATACTACTCTGAAACTGCACTAGATTTTCATTTATATGTGCCCCTAAAGTTGTGGTTTGCAACATGATTAAACACTGCATTTCATATTTCCTTTGTGTGGACTATTTTGAAGGACTCCTCAACCTTACCTGTCCAGGGGCCTGTGAAAGGGCAGAGGGAAGGTCTGGCTTCAGTGACTGGTTAGCTTCTGTTCTGTAGGCTGCTCATCTTGTTTCTCTTTTGCTTCTGGCCTGTGGGTGAACTGACTCGAAGATGTTGATTTCCTCTATTTCATAACATGGAACTGGGAAAGCAAATCCTTAATCTCTGAGTGATAGTTTGTTGTGTGAAGGACTTAAATTCTTTTTCCATTCCACAGATTTTAACTTGCAAGTTTTCTATAAAAATCAACACACTGAAGAAACTCCAGCTGGATCAAAAATTCTGTGCCTTAGTATTATATGTTACCTTTTTGTCATCTTCCAAAACCAGTCAAAAAAGAGTACTGGAGCCCTTGAGAAATTTTCAGTTCTCAGTTTGAGAAATGCTAACTTTCTGGAGCTTCGTTGTGAAGAAATTGGGTTTGGATTGAAATACATTTTCTCCTGGATGTAAAACCAGCTTTGGTTTTAACCTCTTGCTGTTTTCAGAGCCCTTGAAGATAGTCAGGTTCTTCTTTTTGTGTGTGTTTTGTCAAGCCTTCTTCCATTGCTGAACTTGGGTTATTCTGTATCATAGCTTAATTTTCGTCGTCATCCTGCACCAATATTGTATTTATCCACTTCAGAAATGCAAGAGACTAGCTCAGAGAACTAATCAGTTTGATTGTAAAATGTCAAGTCTGCCTGCTTATGAAGAAAGAATAATGGCACATATTTGTCTAGAATTGAGACACAGTCCTTGAATATGTAATTTTATTGGTGTTTGGGGTATGACTCAGTACCTGGCAAGTTATTTTTGAACCTTATATTATTTTTGAACCTTATATTAGAATATAAAGCCTCAAATATAATAATAATAATAATCTATAAAGATTTTCTTAGTTTTTTTCAGTTCACCTTGTATTTGTCCCAAACTTTTCCCAGTCATTAGCAGTCTGAAATGAACATGGCTGCTATAGTGCAGGGAAGCCAAAAGCCCTGTAGCCAGTAATTACAGTGGAAAAGTATGTGATATCTTACTGCTGGCTCTTTGATTAGATGTGAGGTGCACTGGGTTTGAGAGGAGTTCTCAGAGGATTTAAAAATCTAGAATAAAGTAGTTGAACTGTTATCCCTTTCTCGCCCAAGGACTGGACTTCAGAGCTGAACAAGGTTTCTCCTCCTGGGGCGATCTGGGGTATGATAATGCTGAGTGGTGCAACACACATGAGCTAGACATTAAGGCAAATGAACCTGATGGGTGAAGTTTCTCATCAATTTAGATTTGTAGATTAAGAAAAATGCTTCTGTGGGTCGGATAGGTTCATTAAACCCTGTGTGAGTTGCAAATAGCAGGAATGCCTAATAAGTCACTGTGCTGTCCTCAGTTTTCTGATGTGATTATAAGACTGTATTAATCCTACTGAAGTTTCCACTTGGGATAGAAGGGAAGCTGAGGAATCTGTTACATTGCAAAAATCAAGTGTCTGGAGGATGCAGGCTGCTGCCAGTACCAGAGGAGGAGTGGCTGAGCCAAGGTGATGGCAAATGTTTATTGAGCTGTGCTTTCTTAACAGAGCTTGGCCGGAGCACCCTGGTTGTAAGCCAGGCTGTCTAAAGAGCTCCTGGCTCTAAACTCGCTGACCTGGACCTGCCTCAAAACTGAGCAGTGCTGTGTCATGCGACAGACCACATTTCACTGCAGTCCTAGTGCCTGCTGTGAGGGGAAGGAATCCTTGCTCTACCTCTGAACTGCGCTGCATTTAATTTTCTTCTGCTGTTACTCCAATTTGTTCCCAGTTATATTTAACCAGAGCTTCATGTTCCTTTCCCGGTTTCTAGACACCTGACTTTCTGATATGTCTGTAGCTAGGTAGTGTGGTCTTTCACTGAGTGTCTTGTGGATAGCTCTGCTTTTGACATCACCCCGATGTTACACTCCCCAAGTGGTTAAATCTGTTTTGTTCTTAGTCCCAACACAATTATTTCTAGTATTTACAAATACAGAGCATGAATAAGAATCTGAGTTAGTGGTACACTTAGCCTTAGACTTGGTTATTTCAGGGACTGGTATGTAGAGGATATGCAGACAACTTGAATACCAACTGACAGGCATTTTTTTCTTTTCAGTTACACTTGGGAAGCAATTGATACAGACAAAGAGGTAGTTTATAAAATAAACTTCTGTTATGGTGTTGAAGAGTGTGGACGGACAACTGCAGTCTGTGCATATGACATGAAGAAGAAGGCCTATCTGTCTGTAGGTAAGTAAACAAGTGTCTTTCCTTATAGGTAGTTCTGAGTCATGTTAATGGATGGTCTTACAACTATTGCAAACTTTGATGTGTTAGCAAAGATTGTTTTTAATTTTTAAAAATTTTTTTACTTCTCAGAACAGTGTTAAACTTTGTTTTGTTGCAGATTTACTGGGGAGATTTGGGAAAACATGATCTGATGGTAGAGAACCACTTCATGGGACAGTGAAATGTGTCTTATGATCTACTTAACTGTAATCTAGTGTGAAACTGTGCAAGGCTATCTCAAGTAGAATAAATGCATATACCTGTGGCAGGATACTGGACTGTGCACAGCTTTGTAAATACTTAACTCAGGATAGAGCTTGAGTTACTGCTCTAAACTATACTACAGGCTAGCCTGATGTAACAGCAGCTCTTTGTTCAGAGGCATGTTACCCTCTGTAATGCAATCTTGGAGTTGCTAAGCTTCTGGGGTGTCATCTTCAAGTTATTACACCCATAAAGGAAGTCAATTACATGCACTCCTCTGGTTTTGATTACACTTGTCAAATCTGGTGACTGCTTCAGTAGTTCACAGATGTCCTTGGTATTCTGAGGAGAGGTGGACTTGTGCATACTGATCTAAATATGAAACTGGCATATTCCTATACACATGCACATGATTTCATCAGTCAGGAGCACCTTGTGCTCTGAACAGTTTTTGTTCATGTGTTCATGTTATTTATTTTCATGACTGTTTGTTGCTTTCAAGGTTGCTTTTGTGTTTTGGCTAATGAAACAATAATAATTGAATACTGTTCAGGAGGCTTTCTGATAATTGCCTGTTATTTCTAATAGAATAAAGCAATAGCTTTCTGAAGAGCATTATGTCTTCAGACTGCTTCATAGTGCCTGCAGATCTGGAGTCTGATTTAGCATGCTTGCCAGTCTTGCCTGCCATTGGTAAACTGATCTTACAAGAAGCTATGAGTCTTCATTAAATTGCTTGAGCTTGAACTGCTGGAATATGGTGAGAAGGAAGGTGTTTCTCATCTGTGTGCCAATGCACAGCAGCTAGTCAGCTTCCATTCTCCTCACACCTTTCATTAACAGTAGAGATACTTTGGTTTCAGTCTGTGGTAAATCAGTGCTTTTCAAACAAACTTTTAATGTTGGGACCCAGGATTACAGAATCACTGAGTGCACGAATAAAGGTTTATTCAGGCTCCAGAGTTTTCTGGCGTGACTGGTTAGATTGCATTTGCATTCAAACTGCAATTGCATGTAATAGCCTATTATCTGAGGAGTTTGGCATCTCAGAGCATTTGATGCTGTTAATGTGTTTCATTTCTAAAATGTACAACAAAACTTTGTTTCCTGCTGGTGGGGGTCTCAGCTCATGTGCTGTTGAGGCTTCAGTTGCCTGTGGATTAGAAGAGAAAGCAGCATCTGACTCTGAATATGCTGTTTTGAGTGTGAGTGGAATGTGGCAGGTGGAGTGAGCTTGAGGAAGTCTGTTCTCCCTAGCGAGGTGTGAGAACTAAAGGCTTGTGAAGATTTTGTTCCACACTTCTTGTGGAAAGAGGAAGGGAGAACAGAGCTGGGTGATGAGTGAGCAGTGTCAAATATTCCTCTGTATGCAAACCTTGAGTGCCTGAGTGCCTCAGTGCTACTGAGTGGAAGAGGAGTTAGCAACAGATATACACTGTGCTCTTGTAGAGGCAGTTTGAATTGATTTTCAAAGGTTAAGCCACGATCTTATTCAAGTAGGATATCTGAGAAATTAAGGCAATGCAGTTAACATTGCCATTGAATTCTGATCTGTTTAATTGGTCATATTGTCCAAGTTTTGTTCTTGCTTATGCTTCTTCATATTGCCTCTTGTTACATTGGAGCTTCATCACCATCACACTGAGTTTAGATCATGCTAATGGGTTATCAAGCTTCTTGTTTATTAAAAAATTAAAAAAAAAAAATCACTCCTAGTGAGAAAAGAGGAACCCTTTGATCCAGGTCTAGGCAGGTGTAGACTCCCAGTTATGTAAACCAGCTAAACCACATACTTGTCTTCAAGCAATCCAGATGATATGATGTTACCTGTATGCCAGAGCTGAGTGCAGCTGAAGGACTTCGATTTGGGAAAAGAAGGGCAATTTGTCAGCTGATAAATTTTGTTAAGTTGTAAGCTTTCTTCAAACATGGGCTTAATCAGTTCTCTTCTTCATTCTTTCAGAACAAAATATTCAAACAACAGTTCTGTTTTTAAATATCAACTATGCAAGAGATGACAGCTATGGGACTGTTTGTGGCTCCCAGTTTGATAGGTGTTGAGGTCGTATGCTCTGTAGCTGTAATCCGTCTGTATCCCAGGGCAGCCTTGTGGCTAATGTTAACTGTGTGTCAGTGTGATGTACTAGGGTTTAAATTGACACCCCAAAGGCCTCTTCTCTTCAGCTTTATTGATCAATCCTAGAAGTTTTCAAGGTTAGGCAAATATTTAGTTCATAAACATCAATGAGAATGGAAATGTCCTGGTAGTTTATTTAACTTTTTAACTTAGCATGACACCTAGTGACTCATGCGCCATTTAGCTGGACTACTACTAAAAAATGGAAATATTACTTTAACTGTTTGTTAACCTGATAGTGAAATGTGCATTTTGTCCAGCTGTAGTAGAAAGAGTGGACATGAAATTATAGCTGCCACCTAAATGTCCCTTTGTTCTGGACAACTAATTGGATGTCTTCCATGGTTGCCTTTTTTCTTCCAAACAGCTGAACAGGTGGAATCAATGAGCAGAAAATGTTGTGGACAGTGCCTTTGGTACTGATTTAGCACAACTGTGTAATATGTAGTGTCTGGTGCTAATTTTTGTGAACAGTACTAGCTGATTTGTTGTGTGTTGCTTTGTGGAAGGAATAGATCTCTGAAGTCATGAAGAAACATGACAGATTATTGTAGAGGAAGCTTGATGTTAAAGTGGTTGCAGAACTGGTACTCTGGAAGGAAGCTGATCATGTGAGCAAGGGTGTGATGAGGCGTGTGCCACTGAAGAGACTCTTGCTAAAATTTCTAGCAAGTTACCAAACTAATTCTAAGCATGCAAGGGGGAAGAGAACATGCATATTGGCTTGTAGTAACAAGACGTACTGGCTTAACTTGGTTTTCTTGAATATTACTTTAACTGAGAAAATTGGAATCAGCTCAGAAGTGTCTTTAATGCAATGTACTGTGCTTTTAGTGCTGAGAGAAACTAGTGCTTACAGAACACTGAGGTAAGTCCTCAGATGGTGCTGCTGTAAGTTCTCTGCTAAACTGGGACTTGTAGCTATATGCATTTATAACTGGCGAGGTTTTAAATCCTGTGCATATTGTTACTATACAGATCTCTTGCCTAGAAAGTTCTGTTGGCTTCCTTCTATTAATCCATGGAAGAAAAGAGGACACCTTGACAGTATCTTCTAAGAAATGATGTGATAAATAACACTCTTACTCTCAAAGCAGTATGTAGCTTTTAGTTTTAACAGAGCTGTGTGGCACCTTGACTGGCTTCAGTGCTGGAAATTCTAAAACCTGAAGATAGCCTTTTGATTACAGAGAAATTGCATTAAAAGGCACAAACCACATGTCATCTTTCTGCTCAGTTTTTTGACTTCTGCTCCTCTGGGTCTCAAGACTATATTACTTGGGTGCAGTGTAGTTTTGCTTGCTTTGAGTGAGGAGATAACAGGCTGGGCAAAGTTCCAACAAGTATGTTTTTAAGATGAAACATTTGGCCTAGGTGCAAAGCTGCTATCTGCAGTGAATGCAGATTTGACCCGCTTTCCCCATAGTGTAGACATAAACAAAAATGGAAAGGGGGAAGCTGATCAATATACACATTTTATGGCATTCTCTGTAGTTCAAGCCAAACTTGTTGCAGAATTAAAATCCACTTATCAAAAAAAATGAACAGGCTGGAGTTAGCCTGTAAGATCTAAAAGGTGTTTAATACTAACCAAAATAGGTTTGAGCAGGAGCATTTCAGTGGCCTGAGCTGGTGCTCATCATGACATGAAATGTGCTCCACCTTTCCCCTTCATGTCAAGTGCTGGGGAGGAGAGGAATGTGCAATGACAGAGCACAGACCCTAGTCCTCATGCAGCATGTGAGCTGTGCAAAAGGGGATGGGAGATGCAGGGGATTTGCACTGAGGCAGTGGATCTGTGCTGGGTTTTTCTGCAGACAGTGCCAGTGCCCAGACACCAGTGTGTTCTTCATTAAGTAGATTAAGATTAAGTGGCGCCAACAAGGTGCACCTGCAGCCCAAAAGGCCAGCTGTATCAAAAGCAGTGTGGCCAGCAGGTCGAGGGAGGTGATTCTGCCCTCCTCCTTCACTCTGGTGAAACCCTACTTGGAGTGCTACATCCCGTTCTGGGGTTCTCAAAGGAAGGACACAGACCTGTTGGAGCAAGCCCAAAGGAGGGTCACAAAAATGTTCACAGGGCTGGAGCACCTCTCCCATGAAGACAGAGTGAGAGAGTTGAGGTTGTTTAGCTTGGGGAAGACTCCAGGGAGATCTTACAGCATCATTCCTGTATGTATAGGAGGTTTATAAGAAAAATGAGGACAAACTTATCAGGGCCTGTAGTTATTGGACAAGAGGCAATAATTTTAAACCAAAGGAGGGTAGATTCGGACTAGATATAAATAATAAATTCTTTTATGACAAAGGTGATGAGGCACTGGAACAGGTTGCCCAAAGAGGTGGTAGATACCCCATCCTGAAAATATTCAAGGTCAGGCTGGACAGGGCTCTGAGCAGTTGATCTAATTGGAGATGTCTCTGCTCATTACAGAGGAGTCCCCTCCAAGCAAAACAATTCTGTGATACACTCTCTCTCATCTTGTGCTGATGCTATTTGTACAAATGGCCATATAAAGGCCGAGAAGCTGATAAATAGAAGCTGGTAGGAGGAAGGAATGAACTGTGATTGAAACTAGTTGGTAACAGCTTTCTGTAGGAGTCTCTTAGCCCTTGTTCCTAAGGAAGTTACTAGTTTGTAGTAGCACCTGCTGTTGTACTTTCTAGATTAAAAGTGTTTGCTAAACACTTTTAAGAAAGTAGAAGTGTGATTAGTGATATCAAACACCATCCTAACTTGGATCTAATCTTCCAAATTGGAAGAACCACAAGGATCGTCTTCAGTTGTACTCTCATGTGGACCGGTATGTCTTGTGTTGCTCAGTGGTTGAAATTAGACCCTGTCTGTTGAGCTTCTGTGAAGGCATTGTATTTTGATAACACCCTTTTTTCCCACCCCTCTCTTCATTTTTAAACCCTAGGGGACTTAGCCTTGCTAAGAGTTTCTGAAAGTCTTTTGGAGCTCAACACTACACGTAACTGCTTGCAGCAAGGCCATGAACACCAAATTCAAAGCAATATTAACTTCCTGTGTGGGAAAACACTGGTAAGTCTAATGTGTTCTTTTCTTCAATGGACGTGGCAGGTACTTCTAACCTGATTTTTAAGGAGACTTGCTTTACTTTTGGATGTACTAATTACTGAGCTTCATAGCTTAAAGAAGAGTCAGTTATGTTTTACTGTCAAGTTAAGGTCATGATTTACTGTTGCTTTCAAAATTCAGTCCCGGTAGAAGATAGTTGCAAGTGTGCATCTTAGCTCTGATCATGGGCTCCTCTGTGTCTTTAATGTTTTTACATGGATTGCACTGTACTATTTTATAAGTGTAATATGGAGGAATGAGTCAACAGTGTACAGGGTGCCATAACAATGCGAGCTGTTGTTTAACTGTTGGCTGTGCCTGAGCTGTTGACCTGGCATGACTATTTAATAGAACAGTATTGAAGACAATGACTGACCTCTGTTATGGGTCAGCATAGCTGACATCGGTAAGCCTTAGGTTTGGTCTGCACATTGTTGAACAATGTTCATACAGCCAGTGTTTATACAGCCAGCTGGGCTTCTGAGGAGATAATTGTTTGTGAGAATGTGCTTGAAGTGTGATTGGAGATCCCTGAAAAGTCTCCAGGGGTGTGTGTGGATGCAGTTCACCTCAATGTACTGTTGGAGTTACAGCTTCCACACACTTAACAGATAGGACAGCTTGGTACAGGCTGTGATCAGTTTACATATTTTTGTATCCAGGAGAATATTAGTGCTGTTGTTGGCACTGACAGTGCTATTGCACACCCCCTCTTGGAAATCTAGCCAATTCAAACAAAGTGCCAGTGCTGCAGAGGCTTACATGCTTCCTGTTCTGTTTCAGCAGATGACTCTTTAAACTAATTAAAAATTATTGCTCAACTTCAACCATAACACCAGATCATACTGATCTTCAGACTTCTTCTAGTTAGCTCAGTTCTAATACCTGTTTGTCACATGACCTAGTAAAAGGATTTTGTAATAGTGTCTGGAACAACTTCTTTCCTCCCCTTTTATGGCAAGGTTAAATGAGAGAGGGAATCAGTTTGTTAAAGTGCTTCTAGCTTGAGGTGATGGAGGGCGAAGTGAAAAATTAAATCGTTGTCTTTTCACTAAGTAGAGATGTTCAGTTGAACATCCAGTTCTGACCCATGGTAGAACCCCCATCTTGAAATACATACAGATGTGTATGACATGAGCCTATAAAAATAAGCAGCTAAGGTCAGATATATTCTTTCTGTGTAGCAGAAGAGGCTGCTAATCAGTTGTTTTTGTAGGATAAAAGACAGGGAACTGATAAACCATGCATTGCCTCGCTATTTATATGCATTTCTATTGGTGTCTTCCTTTCTAGTAAGCAGATGTGACTGGTGCTGCTGTCATTATCAGTTGGCAGAGTGAGCAATTCTAAAATATGGTTTACAGTTACTGCATACTAGGATTGGCACATGGTAATTTGAGTATTGGTGCATATGCAGGCTAAGGATTTGGCATCCTGCATCTTCCTGAGTTTCCCAACAAAGCTGTTATATAACAATCTTGCTGCTAACAAATGCCATTAAGAAATTGTGTCCCCTTGTTCTGTGATGTGCTGTATTCTGTTTTTCTAAATCTCTTGAATAAACTTTTTACTACAGATGTAAAATAAAACTGAAGTCTGTTTTTCAAATAATTATTTTTTCCCATTTAAATAGGGTACCCCTGAATTTGTAACAGCAACAGAGTGTGTGCACTATTTTAAATGGAGGACCTTTGTGGCTTGCAAGAAAGACTTGTTTAAACCTGTGAAAGAGGTAATCTATATCCTATCCATGCAGATGTTACTCTTCACATATCTGACAGTCTTCTCTAACTACCTGCCCCCACCCCAAATTAATCCCGACAACCTCCATAAACCTATGTTTTTCATAGGTATGTAAAGCATATATGTTGAAGTTGACAGAGCTGAGAATTGCAAATAACTCTTCAACCTCTTCTGTGCACTGGATGGTTGTTTATAGTAAAACTCTTCTAAAAGCAGAGCAAAAGAATCTGACTTTGGATGCCTCATTTTAATCAGCATGTCTAGCTTTGAGCTTCCAGAAGTAAAAAAACTTTTCCACATATTAACTGGGCTTCATACGCCTGTTCATAACTTCTGCCTACTTGTGTAGTTTGGTTTGCATGTAATTTTTTTGTTGTTTTTCTAGGTCCCTTGCTATGTATTTGATGAAGATTTGAAGAAACATGACTTGAATCCTCTCATCCAAGTTTCAGGGCACTACTTGGTGGATGATTCTGATGATGATTCCTTGTTCATAAACATCTGCAGGGACTTAGGTTTGAATGCTTGCTTGTGTGACCTGTCAATGTGTAAATTTCTTGTGTGGTTCTTTGCCATTGTCTCCGTTAAGGTTGTCCTCTGTCCAAACATCAGCGTTTTAAGCCTTACACTAGAATTTCATACTGCCTACCCTCCAAGTATTGAGGTGTTCAGAGATATACCTCTTCTGGATGGGCAAGTACTGTTAGTACAGTTTAAGTCACTTTTTCTAAGTGGGAGAGCGCAGCTTGTCTTGGATCTGTGTGTGTTTGCTGCCAAATAGGACCAATATGGTTCACAGGGATACATGTGCTCTAAATTTATTACGTTGGACTCCAGGTTTTGTTGCTCAGTTCCTGATGGATGTCCTGAGGTACATCTAAAGTACTGTTGAGGTGCTTGCCTAAGTACTGGTACATAGCTAGCACTTTCATGTCAGTTGAGAGCTATATGCATAAGGAATTAAACCAGCTGAAAAAGCTAGTTTAGCTGTATACTGCCGCTGTGTTTTTCACTCTGCAGTTAAATATGTGTTTTGTGCCCCTGTTAAGGTTTAATACTTCTAGTTTTAGTGACAGGTCTATTCTTTTAAAGATCCCACTAATATGAAGCTTTTTGCTGACAGCTTTGAATGAGATGGTTAATAAGAAACAAAGAAGGGGATAAACCCTTCCCTGTAAGGAGGGGTTACTCATTCCTTGGTACCCATCATTATCCTTGGTTGTGGGAAAAAAAAAGAAATACTTGACATAGTTTTAGAAGTTTTCAAAGCCCTATGTATCCAGGATCTGTACTAGTAACTAGCTGCAGCTACTTTGGCAGGAAGGATGAATTTGCTGTTCCCAACCAGGACAGCAGGAATTACCACAAGCACTCCAGGTTTTGTCTTGTCAGTTTCACATGTTAATGTAGCCCGTTTTTTAAAAGTATTTTTAGAAGAACACACAGATAAAATGGCAAGATACTTCAGGTAGAGCAGAGCTTAGAAACTGAGTCATGTAATCTACTTTCTATGTGCTATAACCAGGAAGTTCAAGCGGAGAGACCAGAAACTGCCCTGCTGGCAGTGCTGCTTGCTTGTTACGTGAAGGTCAGGCATATGATGTTGGCCATCCACAGGAACAGCTGAAACTTCACAACAAAGACAGGTACGTAATTTTTGTGGTGGTGCTTCTGTGGACACTTTCCAGTCATCTGGCATGGAAACAACACTCTTGGTAACAGATGAGTCTTCTAAAACTTAACATTAATACCGCTTCAATACTGAAGCATTAGCATGAAAATATTCAAATACTGTCAGAGCAGTCTTTTGCAGGCATTCTGTTGCATTGCCATAACAGATCAAATTTTCTCCTGTGTTGTGAGAGACTCCTTTTTACAGAATTGCAGAACTCTTAGAAGCAAGGGGTGATTGCTGCTCTCTGCCCACAAGCAGAAGAGTCAGATTTGGCCCTGTCTGCCTACTGTCTGAGGGCCCACAGGGTAGATGCATTTGGCTCTCTGTGGGTTTGTGCACTGTATTTGGATCACTCTACTCCCCAGAAGTACTTTAAAAGTTGAGAATAGGGCCAGATGTTGCCTTTCTGTATTTATTGCTTTAATGAGTTCTTAACAGAAGAAATAGATAAGCAATGCGAGACTTAGTGTTCCTTGTGGTGGTAGAGCTGGAATTAGAAAAAACTTTCCTTGTTGATGCTTCTGTTTGCTGCCTTTTGTGCTGGAAGTATAGCTTGAAATAAAAAAACCCCACATAACAACATAAACCCCCAATCAAATAAAAAAACCCTGAACCAATTAAAAAAAACCCAAAAAACCATTCCACAACAAAAGCAAACCATAAACAAACACAAAACCATGCCAAAGACCCACCCAAACAATCTGTTATGGCTCAGGGGACTTAACATGCTGATATTTCTGAGCTTCAGGTCGTCTGAGCCTGCTTGCCATGTCTGTAGGGTCAACAGTACTCCTGTTGACTTCTGCAGTACTCTTTATTCAGATGCCACCTGAAGAAAACAAGCAGAATAAATTAATAACAGGGAGGCCCACGGTTCTGACCTCTCTGTGGTAAAGTTGAGGAGTTTGTTTTAGTTTACAAATGAAATTTGTTAGTCCTTTGTTGCAGGGCTTTTCCCCAGCATGAAACAACTGACTGAGGTGTTGTGTAGCAAGGCAGTAGATTACATCTGAGGAAGCACAAGCTTCTTCACATATTAAAGTGCAACTAGTCCAGAAAAGTACTTGGCAAGCAAGGTTACTGCTGCTAAGATTGAAGAGCTCTTCATTGCTTGAGGAATATTCACTGTGTGTATTCCATCAGACTAGGGTGGCCTGGGAAGGAGTGATTGTATATCTGTGTCCTGAGGTACTGAGAGGCCAGCTAGAGGTGTGGCTAACCTGAAGCCAGACTCTCACTGCTCTGTGAGCTGTTGTCTTCTGCCTGTTAAACTGCACAGAATAGTAATGCTTAGTTGGGAAGTTGTGGTGATCTCCTTGTTCTCTCATCCAAGTCATCTGGCTATTTGTCGCTCCCTGTCAGATAATTACCATGTTTTATTCTCCTACTCCTGCCTCACCTGATCTTACCCAGTTGCCTTGCTCCTGTCAATTTGCTGATGAGTTCATCTTTCTCTTAATTCTGGGGGAAGAATGGAAAGAGTTTATACATACAGAGGTGTTAGAGTATAGGAATGTGGCAAAACCTGAGTGGTTATTACTTTCAAAAGTTGTAAGAATTTTTACTACATCTGCTCTCTAGCAGTTTCGAGAGCAAAGCTGCAAGTGTTCCTGTGACTATCAGCTAAATTTTTGCTAGAATATGGGTTACAAGGCATTCAGCATAGTCTTAACTAGGGTACAAGAACATACTGTATTATGCAATTTTACTGGGACTATTTTAGTCCTTTTAATTAACTCTAATATTAAACAAATGAGGACTTTCATTGAAGTTGCTTTCAGGAGCAGGGCTACTTTGGTATATTCTGCCTGAGTGCCTAGCAAAGATTGGCTGTTCTTTGCAGAAGAAGGATATTCTTGATAGTGTGGTGTCTTAATTGTCGTTTTGGTTTGTTGTTTTCTATTTCTAGGCTGGTGTTGAGTTATGAGAGAATATATAGTGATGAAGAAAAGCCAGGCTTCTGCCTAGGCCATAATCCAGCAGTGACAATCACTTTTGTTTGCCCATCAAAGAGGGGAGAAGAGGTAACTTCAATGTTTTACTTTGTGGTAACTGGTTGGTCTTTAACTTTTGTGTGCAGTATCTTTCATTTTTATTCAGGGCTGAAGAGAACATAAATATTCCTGGCTTGTAGCTTGTGAAGAGTGTGAGATTCTAGATATACTCTTAAAGTCTTCTAGAACTTAAGAAGCAATGAGAACTTGAATAAAATCTCCCCAGGGGTGTGTTGTCTCTTGTGTTGGTGAATTTGGTGGTCCCTTTATGGGTTCAGGGCTTTCCTCTAAGCATAGGATGGACTTAGTGTAGTGTTAATCCTTGGCACCTTGGCACAGAGCTTTGCTTGCTAATGAGCACTCTTCCTCTTCAGTCAGACTGGGCATGCTTATAGCTGTTGCCTGTGACTTGTTTTTTTTATTAATCTGTCCTTCCTCAGGGAAAATGAAATAGCTAGTAAGTGTCATTGCATGGCAAGAGTCTCTCACTTACTAAGCAGGCTCCTGAATTCTTTTTAACCTAAAGCAAAATCTTTAGTGTTAAGCAACAACTCCGTGTATGCAGGACACTGTTTTAGTCTAGCTTGAATGCAGTGTGATGATAACTTTGATGTGATGCTGGGCAATTTCAGCAACCTGCACTACTTGAATTGGGCCAAAGTGGCAATTGCCAATGCTCTGCCATTTCAGACAGTGATGCTTTTCATTGCAGATAAGTGAAGAGGGAACTCTTGTCTGGCTAATTCTTGGTTTAATGTTTAGTCCATTATCTGACCTAGAGAGGTACTATACTTCACCCTGATTGCTGCAGAAACAAACCATAGGCCCTTGTTTACTGTCACTTTGTAATACCTTGCTACAGCTACGCACACCTGAAGTGTGATATTGCTGATGATATTTGTGCCTTAACTTACCTCATAGCTGTGTACCTGCCAGTTGTTCTAGTGGATGGCAGAAACAGAGATTTATGAAACAAATTGGATTTCTAATGTTCCACTTCAAAGTGAAGAAAACCAAGATGACTTCTTCTGGACGGGCAAAAATATTTCACTACAGAAAACTCATCTGACAGAAGTGTTGGCTAAAGGGTTCTCAGATGTCTATCAGACTTGATTTGGACCGAGGGAATCAAAGTTGCTACAACACCAGTGTCTAAAAGTCTGCTTTGCCATCAGAGAACATTTGATCTCTGTTCCCTGCATTGAGGACTTCTGAGGCAAACACAATCCAAGCTGTGCTTAGCCGTTTGGGATCACATCTTTGCTTTTCCCAGCACATTAGGGAAAAGTGCTTTTTAAAGTGCTATTACTTCTGCTGTCCTTCTGCTAGTGGCTGATGCTTTGCTTCTGTTTAGACTTCTAATAGTTTGCCACATCATTTATAAGACCTGTTTTATTTCTTCTCAACACCTATTTCTGAGAGGCCAGAAACAATGTTTGCACATCTGAAGTAATTTACATCTGAAGCAGTTGTTTACTGATCTTAAAGGAATGTGATATTGTTGCTTTAAAGATTATATTTCAAATAAATCTACTTATAATTTAAATTCTCTTCTCTTCTGTATCAGAGTGCAGGCCCCAAACTTACAGCAAAAACAAATTGCCGCTATGAAATTGAGTGGGTTACTGAGTATGCCTGTCACAGGGATTACCTGGAGAGTAAGAACTGTCTTCTGACTAATGAGCAACATGATATCTCCATTGATTTAAGACCACTTAATCAATTTTCAGGTAAGATCAGTATTTTTCTTTTGTGTTTGTGGTTGTTACCAGCCAGTTTTGCATTTCCATTTTTAGGGACAGAAAGAATGTCCTTTGTAGATATTTGGAGTTTCATGTCTTCTCTGATGTGTGTTAAAACACTTTTTTGTTTGTTATTCATTCAGAATATGTCACACCATATTTAGCCAAAGATGACAAAGGGGAGTATTACTATTACTTGAATGTGTGTGGGAAAACCACTGCAGGTGACTGCAAGGACGGTACAGATTACATTTCATCTTGTCAAGTAAAACCTTCAACTAACCAGCAAAAAGTGGCAGGAAGATTTGAGAACCAGACCCTAAGGTGTGTAAATGCTCTTTAGCCCTGCTAACTTGTTTCCTGCTTTGATGCTTACTTATTTGTCATGTAATCAATAGTTGATACAAAATGCAATCTTTTTGCTCATTTTTTTGTTAGAAAAACTGTAACGGTACACCAGGACAGCATTAGCAAACAGAGGAGCTGGTGAGATTGGCAGAGGGCATTGTCTAGACAGGAAGACTTCCACTGACTTGGTTTTCTGAATTGCAGATTGTGCTGTACTGCCTGTTGCCCTCCTTTTTACATGTTTTACATGTAAAGCAGTATCAGAAGCAGCTGATTCCCAAGTTGGCATATAGGGACAATAGTTTGCATGAGATTGTAAAGCAGAGTTTAATTCACATAGATATGTTTGTCTGTAAGTGACAAATTTGTTGTATTCATCTTCCAGGAAGTATGACTTCCTCTATCTGCAAAACCAGCTGTGCAATAAACTAATGGGAAGAGATATTCCACCATACCTAGGGTAGCTTTAGAGCATTCTTTAAACTCTATAGAAATTAATGAAAAGTGATCAGAAAAATCAGTGGATGCAAGCCTTTGTTGCAGTAGAAATGTCAGCATTGATGTTGAACTAGCATTTCTTTTCCCTTGGAGTGAGGCAATTAATAAATAAACAAGAATGTGACTTCTGTTATGTGGAGAACACTGTGTGATTGTCTGACCTCACGTTTTTGTCTAAAACTGACTTTTTACTCAGATACTCTGATGGGGATCTCACTTTAATTTATCCAAATGGGGATGCGTGTAGTTCCGGCTTTCAGAGAATGACTGTCATAAACTTCGAGTGCAATGAAACAGCAGGTGAGTTTAACAAGCTGTGACAGCTCTTCTCAGGGCTTGACTTCCATGCTTGCTACTAGACCTTATGCTCAAATGAATGCTTGCTTTGAGCCGCAGCTAACACAAGAAATAATTATTCCATTAAGCACTCATTTCCATGGCTGGCAGGATGTGCTGTGTAACAGCACTGCTAGTCTAAATTTACACTGATGATTGAGAAGATGGAAGTATAGAAGAGCCTTTTTTTCTTAGCCAACAGTAAAAAACCCACAAATGCAGTCTTCTGCAGCAAAAGGATTTTTTCTCTTCCTTGCTCATTGCTAGTCCTCAAATCTCCTTGCTTTTTTCTCCTTCCCCCACTAGAAACCTAATATCTGTTCATCTATTTTCAATGTTAAGATAATGATGGTAGAGGAACTCCAGTATTCACCGGTGAAGTTGACTGCACCTATTTTTTTACTTGGGATACAAAATATGCATGTGTTAAAGAGAAAGAAGATCTCCTTTGCAGAGTTGCTGATAAGAGAAAACACTATGACTTGTCACCTCTTATCCGCGGTTCAGGTATGGCAATAAAAACTAGCTTTCAGTTACTTTTGTCCTGAGTTTACGTGCCATCTCTAGTGCAATTCTTTAGCTGAATATTAGTCAGCTTTTGCTGACTTAGTGAATTTCTGGGATGCTGGTGTTTGTTTCCCTCATTCCAGAGTGAGTGCCTTATGAAAGTAGCCGTATCCATGACTGCCTTGGCTGTTGCCATCTTAAGTGGTTTTAAGTCAAAGAATCACAGTTTGGGTTGGAAGGGAGTGTTCAAGATCATCTAGTCTAACAACTTTGTTGTGGGCAGGAACACCTTCCACTGGACCAGGTTTGCTGAAAGTCCCATCCAACCTGGCCTTGAGCACCAACCTTCCCCCTATCGGCTTGTGCAAAGGGGGTAGATACCATTGGACCCATCAAAAAAGGGCTGGATTTGGCAGCTATGGCTTCATGGGACAGATATATCTGTAATCACAGCTGGTGGGAGAGTGGAGCTGAGGTCAGGGCTTCTGTGTGCTGAGGGGTGCTCTGAAGGAGAGGTCATCGCACAAATGTAGATCCGATATGATAAAAGGCATTTTGGCATGGAGAGGCTGAACGATTTAGCCAGATGACTTGTTCTCAATGACCCTCTGTGTTTCAGAGTCAGCCCAGAACTGGGAAGCTGTGGACAGTAGCTTTTCAGAAGTAGAAAGGAAGCATTACTACATCAATGTCTGCCATAAAGTGTGGAAGAGAGGAGGAGCTTCCAACTGTTCAGATGGTGCTGCTATTTGCTCTGTAGGTGAGTCGGGGGTTTTTGTTCGTGGTGTTTCAGGGGTTTTTTTTGGTTCATTCTTTTTTAAAGCCTCTGAAGGCTTGGCAGTTCCTCTGGAAGTGGAGTTGGTTGTCCTGAGTGCCTTCATTTATCTGGGGAAACAGAAGTTAGGAGTATGTTTCTCTTGTGATCTCAAAGACTCTGGAAGAAATAATGCAAGTAGCTTTTTCTAACTAAAGTACTCTAGGCTTTGTAGCATGATTTTGACAAGGTAAAATCAAACTCCTAATGATGTTTTCCCATTAACTAGACAAAAAGAAATGTTACTGTCTAACAGTGTAAGTTTCACTTCTTTTCAGAGAAACAAAAGTTATGTATTTATTGTCTTTACAGATAAGCAAAACAACAGTAAGAATCTTGGAACATTTGTATCTTCTCCTAAAAAGGTTGGAGAAAATATTCAACTTACCTATTCAAATGGAGACAGCTGTGGTCCTAATAAAAAAATCAAAACTGTCATCACTCTAATATGCAGACCAGGTGAGAACATCCACACCCTGTTCATTGATCCAGTTAAAACTGAAGGTCATCTAATAAGCCCAGACATGAGTGCTGAATATTAGCATGTGCTTTTGTCTTTTATCTTTTTCTGTGGAAAAGCTTGAAGCATCGTGGTTTGTTTACTAGGATGATAGTGATGTAATTGTAGGTATTTAGTTCTGTTTACCTTTTATGCAAGTACTCTTTAAAAACCCTTGAGTAAGTCTCTTGAAATAGGATTCTCCCAAACATGATTAAAGTATGTTTAAGTGTTTAAAACTCCACAAATATCTGGAAGCTATACGAAGCACTTCTTTTCCCTAGATTGTCTTGATGTGAAAGAGTGATTCCAAACTGAGGTCAGATACTGTAGTCTTCTTTTCTGATAAGTATGGTTTGTATCTAAAATGCTGGCAGTTTATGAAAAGCAGAAACATTTGCAGAAGTTAGCCTTGTTCATCTTGATATAATAGCCTGCTAGTTAACTCTCTCCCAGGGAAATAAAACACTTGTGTTTCTCTACCTCAACCTGAGGAAGTTCCAAATGCGCTGGCTGTTAGGATCAGATTATGCACTGTTCCCTAAGAAAGCTATTGCTTTGTAGTAAAACACCAGTATTGTGTATCAAAGCAGACATTTTTTCAAATATTGTGATAGTTCTCAGGAACAGATTGAGCACTGAACCTTCACTTCTGGGCTAAACTTCTAGTTTGGGGAGGAGGATGCAATGACTTGGTGAAAAATAATTTTGGTTCTATTTTCAAAGAAGAGGTACTTTAACAGTTATCTTGGTCTGCTGTTGAGGATAAATTGGTGTTCTTAGGCATAGATTCCCAGTTCCAGTTGGCAACCTGGCTGTCTGTATGTGTAACACATTGCTCTTGTGATATCAGGTGATCTAGAAAGTGCTCCAATCTTGATGTCCGAGCGTGAGTGTTTGTATACATTTGATTGGTATACTGCTGCTGCGTGTGTCCTGTCTAAAACTGAAGGGGATAACTGTCAAGTCTCGGATCCTCAGGCAGGTGTGTATTTCTGTTCAGCAAATTAAAAGGTTATTAGGGATAGAACTTGTGCCACAACACTGAGTCCTTATGATGCTTAAGAACAAAGTGAGTTCAACCTAATGCTAAGCACCCATGGTTTTAAGTACATCAGAATAGCATGAGCTTAATACTCCCCTAGTGAATGTAGGAAAATAGATGTAATGTGTATTTTGCTGAAGTAAATCTCTCTGTATAAGAAACCATGCTTTTAGTTTGTCCATTTTGCTTCTGGAACAGTAATTACATAGAAGGAGATTTATTCAGGTGGAGGTGAACTAGCCATGTGACTGACTGAATCAAAACTTGTGAGATGTCAGTACGAAATTGAACTGATACAGTTTATTCCTTCCTGATTAGGCTTCTCTTTTGATTTATCACCTCTTGCCAAGGAAAATGGGCACTATACAGTTAATACTACGGAGTACTTGTTTTACATAAACATCTGTGGCAGTTTGCCTGATGAGCTGTGTCACACAAAATCGGCAGCTTGCCAGCAAAGGTGAGTAACTCTAATTCTGTTGTCTGTAAGAGAAGATCCCTTGTTGCATGATGTGCTGTTGTCTGTGTGCAACAATGAACAATTTGTATGTAAAATAGTTACTGTGCTACCTGTAATAGATGCAGGTAATTTGCATGTAGTTTGCAGTAATTACACTGTCAGCTGTTTCAAGCCAAGTGTACTACATTAACCTTGCTTACAGCTAACTTTTGAGATGGAATGTGCCCATTGCTCTCCCTTTTGTTATCCATAGGGACTGTAAACTCTAGATTAACTGCTGCAGCTGTAGTAAGACAATGTACAATACAGAGCTTGAGGGTCAGCTGTATTCTAAGAGCTGGCCTAAAGTATGTGAGCTTGCTGCACTTGGGATGAGCAGTGGCTGCCTTATGCAGAGGTGGAGCCCAGAGCTTGGGTATTGCACCATATGGCCTCAGGTTGTGCCAGTGGAGGTTTAGATTAGATATTAGGAAAAATGTCTTCATGGAAGGGATTGTCAAGCATTGAAACAGGCTGCACATGGAAGTGGTGGAATTGCCATCCCTGGAAGGTTAAAAAAATGTGTGGATATGGACTTGAGGACATGGTTTAGTGGTGAAGATTTGGTGGTGGTGCTAAGGTGATGGTTGGACTTGATGATCTGGGAGGGTCTCTCCCAGCCTTAACAATTCTGTGATTTCCATTACTAAAAGTTCTGTGCAGGCACGGTCCCAGTGTGCTACTACTCTGACAGCATCATTGCTTTTGGCTCCTGCAGACAATGTCTGAGATAGCATCTGTGCACTTCAGGTTCCGGGTCAGCCTGTTGCCAGAGATGGGGTACAAACACTTGCAGCTGTACTTGAGTTGGCTCTGAGTTACCCTCCAGCCAACCAGTCTGCAGTTCACTGCAGACCCTAAAAATGTTCTTCAGGGGAAGCTGATCAAGCTAGGTCTGATAGAGTCAGTGTTAAATCAGAGTAAAGAAACTCTCCCGAACCAAAGCTAATACCTAGCTGAGAGCTGTTGTGCAGTGTCCACATGTAATTGTATGAGGCCAGTTTGAGCCCAAGATTAGAATGTCTGCAGTTTGACTTCTACTTTGGAGAACGAGAACTTGATTGTTTGGTTACTCTTTCAGAGAAGGGGGTGTTGAAGTTTTCTAGATATCTAAGCAATATGCAACTCCCTTTCCTTTTCAAAGGAGGACACTTGTTCATGTTTTAAGTTTCTTTTTGGCAGCACTCTTTTCATCCCAGTTCACTGAGTCTAATCAACCTTATTTATTGTGTCTTGTATAAACTTACTTGCGTGGTTACTTTCTGTAAGACTTCTCTTAGAGACAGAATTAATTTTGAATTCTATTCAGTTTCAAAACTCACTTTTTCTTTTCTAGAAAGGATCAGTCTTGGAGTCTTGGATTGCCTAGTTCCAAACTTTCATATTATGACGGCCTGATTCAGTTGACCTACAAAAATGGTACAGCATACAATGATGAGAAGAAAACACAGCGATCTACCCTTATAACTTTCCTCTGCGACCGTGATGCTGGAATAGGTCAGCCTGAATATCAGGTAAGAAGTTCTATACGAAGAAAGGAAGGATCTCCATCCCAAAATACTGATCAGAATTGCTGCTAGGTCAGTACGATCAGAGCATTATGTATGGAAATACCCAGTATCTATAAAGCAGACTAAAAGGAATGGTTCTTTCTCTGTGTATATTTGACTCTTGTTGCAGCCATAAAGCTTACCTCGACCAGTGAACAGTAAGCTATTTACCTGGATCCAGATTCTTACCTCACTCTTCTCTAGTGTCTGGGCCATGTAACTACCAGCACTTTTGATTGTCTTATATTTCTAGCTGGAAAAAACCAAACTGGCTGAGAAGTAGCAAGTGGTAGGGCTGTGTGTCCTGTAACACAGCAGACAGCTGTTTAACAGAAATAGAGCAAGTTATTTTTGGAAAGAGGATTTTTGGTGACACAGGGAATGACAAGATCTAGAACAGGACAGACCTGCACAGATCAGTCTGAGAACGTATATATCCCAAAACCAAGGGAAAATAGCAAGCTTAACGTATAAAGGAGTAGCTGTGAGTCACAAAGTCTTCTATGTGGAAAGCCTCACTGACCTATTCTTCTGCTCATTTGTAGATAGAAGATAAGTATACCTACAACTTCAGGTGGTACACTGAATATGCTTGTCCAGAAATTCCGCTGGAATGTGTTGTGACTGATCGCAACACCATGGACCAATATGACTTGTCAAGGTAGGAAAGTAACACATGCAATGTAACTTAGCTGTTCTAGTTTAGTGTTCTGGCTGATAGCACTGGGATCAAGTGGGTTTTCTGTGTAGACAGCACTGGAAACTTCACCTGTTGTAACAGTCTTAACTGCAAGTACGTTGAAATCCCTCTAGTATGTTGACTTGCCTCCTAGGATGTAAATTAACTTTTTGGGATGATTTTGCTTATAAAAACTTACTACCTTGTCAACTGTGCTTTATATCCGAGGAGTATTCTTTCTAATTGTAGCACTTGAAAATGAGGGAGAAAAGCTACTCTGAATTGCCTTGTGGTTGCTCTGTTTCTGGAGACTGAGAAAGGTAGAGAGACTCTATGAAGAATGTGTGTTCTTAGAGCAGCACTTTCTCTTCTTGCTCAGATTAGCAAAATATGAGAAGAGAGGAGAAAACTGGTATGCCATGGATAACTCAAGACCAAGTGAGCGCAAGAAGTACTACATAAATGTCTGTCGACCCCTGATTGCTGTCCCGGGATGTGACCGGCGAGCATCTGTCTGTCAGATGAAATACAGACATGATTCTGTGAGTAGCCTTTCCATCCCAGCTCAGAGCCGGTTTGCCACGTGAGTGAGATTAGAACAGACACGAGTGAGATTAAGACAGATGTGAATTCTGATTCCTTGTGCAAAGGGCTGTTCTGTGTACCCTTAATGGTTGCATAACCATAGCAGAACAGTACACCTCCTGTCCGCCTCTTCAAAGACCAAGGCTTTAATTTTTACAAGTGTACTGATGTCCTGTTTGACACTCATGATGTTTTGCTCTGTGTTGCAGAGGCATACAAACTGTCTCTTCTGTATGAATTGCTGGAGTCTCAGAGACTGCTAGGAACAGACATTTCTTTAGGAACAGGCTGTTGTCCTGGATATTTTGTCATGCTTCTAGCTTGTTTTAGATTGAACTGTGGAAAAAATATGTTTAAAGATTTTGCCACCCCTCCACCCTTGTGAGCTTTCTGTGGATCTGAGGAGTAGATTAGGCAGATGTTACCAAGCAAATTATAGGAAAAAAAAAAAAAAAAAAAAGCTGCTGGTGGTTATGGGCTTCTACTTCTGTATTTCCCTGAAGTGTGACAATTTGTGATGGAAGAAGTGGTAACAACTCACAGACTGAATGGGCCCATTGCCCAAGGCCTCACTTCAGTGCTACTCAGAGCTATGGGGAAAGCTGAACTGGAGGCTCACCAAGCTGTCCTAATTCTTCTATAAAACAGAGAGAACACCTTCCCTCCTTACAGTTGAAGAGGATGTCTGAGTGACTGAAGCCAGCCAGTCATCACCATCATGGCATTGAGAAAATTATTACTAGGTCCCTGTGCTTGCGATAGTCCTTGTTGTGTAAGGCTGCTTGCTTTACATGTGGAGACACTTTAGGGCTTCATTACTTCATTGCTTGAGACACTGGAGTAAAAAGTGAGCACATTGGGTGAACCTAAATGCAGAGTTGTTAAATGAATTTTAGAAAGGGCAGAAGTCTGTGGACAGCTATTTTGCAGGTGTATTCTTCTGTTTGTTGCTGCTATTGACTTACAGTAGTTGCTTAAAACTAGGAAACACCAATTATCTTGATGTGAAGATGACTTTGGACCTTGGTAGTAGCACCTACTGTTGTTCTAGTGTTCAGTTTCTGTTCTAGTGATTTTTAGCCTTTGCTAAGCATGGCAGATCTCTAAGGTCAGTGCTGAGAACACCTGGAGGCTTCCACATACTGTGTTTTAAAGAGCTGTACAAATTAAAATCTACCTACTGCAGAAGACATAGGCCTCCCTACATTGCTAAGCTGTGTAGTTCAGGAGATGCAGATGGGTGTTCTAAGGTCCTGCAAGCACCTTATTGTAAAAAATAAAACCAACAAAAGTCAAACTATGCCTGCTTGTGGAGGTTATCTGTTAATTCTGTGAAACTTGGATACAGAATGGGAGAGAAACGTAGATGTATAGAGATACCTTTGTCTTCAAAACTGTCAAGAAAACCTTCTATATACAAGAATATTGTAGTAGGTATTTTCTTCTTCTTAGCTGTATCTATAACTCCTCACTTGAGTTTAGAATTGCTGACATGCTTTTCTTTATTCCTAGGTTTCTTATTCTGAAGTCACGTCTATTAGTAATCTTGGTGTTGCCAGCAAAGAACTAGTAATTGAAAGACCTGGACATGTTTCTCTAACCTATGGAAATGGCTCCATATGCATCAATGCTGATGGAAAGACAACTACTTATACCACCACCATCCACTTTGTCTGTTCCAGGGGCACTCTTGTAAGGATAAATGATCTTCCAGTTGTTATTTCATCATAGGAGGTTTTTCATCATGAAGATGTGTACTGTATAGCAGATTTGTGACAAGGGAGGCTTCTTGAGGGTTTAAAATAGAGATGTAAAAACAAAGCTGATTTAGATGCTAGAGAAGCACATGTCTGAGTATTTTATCATAAGCAAGAACTAGATAAAAAATAACAGCCTTGGTGGACAATCAGATTTCAGACTAGTCTAATTAGCATGAAAAATACATGAGGACTTAAAACTGAAAACATTATGGACCTTGTTAAGAGGAAGAATATTGTAAAGTGTATCTTTGGGCTTAGATTCTGCATCCTCTGTAGCTTGTTGATTCTAGAATTCTTAAATCTATGGAATTTTTATTGATACAACTCTGCATACTGAAGTTTAGACTGAGGGGATCATTAGACTTAAGCTTGCCTAGACTTGTTCTTCCTGGATTCTTTCGTGAATCCCTTCGCCCACATGATCTTTAGCCCGAGAGGTGTGGTGAAAAATGTGTGACTTGGAGCAGTTATGAACTGCTTTGCTTTTGTCTGAAAATACTGACATGAAGTGTTTATAGTTAAATTCCTGTTACCTTGTTACCTCACCTAACAGATTTCTGTTGCTTTACTTTTGCTTTTTAAAAAAAATCATGGACTATGTATTATACCCCTGAAGTCTTCAAAGCTTAGACTGAGACAAGACCTAGTTATACATATCTAGATTCAATACTGAATTTAGTCTGAATATTTGGATGTCAGATTCAGTTCTTGGCTAATGCTTGATGAATGTTAACTGTTTAATTAGACAAAGTTTTCAGTGATGACCTTTAAAATAAATCGGAGAGAGTGAAGTGGGGTGGGAATTGCGTGAAGTCTTTTAGAAGAACCTGACAGTTTCTCATAAGGTGTAGCCTCAAACATCAGAAAGTGTTAGCTATTACACTTACTCTGGTCTTCTCTCTGCAATCTGTTTTCAGAGTAGCAGTCCACGGTTTATAGCTATTCTGGATTGTGTGGCCACTTTCTTATGGGAAACTGAGGCTGCTTGCCCAATCAAGGAAACAAAAGATGATTCTCAGGTGAGAAAGGAGAATATAAATTGTATTTGTAGTCTTAATGTACTGGGTTTTTTCCCTAGCACTCTTGGTTGCTGTGTTTAAATAGCTCTTGAAGAAAACTTACTAAAGTGAAGACTTAAGTTGGTCTTGATGGAGTATTGTGGTGTCTTACTGCTTTCTTTTTGAAGTGTTTCTGAAACGTGCAGCTTCTGACCAAAGCATTCAGGTCCTTTCTCCTGAGAGCAGTGTACTTGCCCTAGTACTGAATGTTTCCTTCCCTTTCTATGTTGCTAGTAAAACTGAGCTTATATGTAAGGATATGTATTTCCTTATTTTGTGCAGATCATCAAATGAGGCTTTTCTTTCTTCACACTAAACCCTGAGATTAGCTCAGTTGGTTAGAGCATGGTGCTAATAACACCAAGGCTGTGGGTTTGATCCCTGTTTGATCCCCATGGGCCATTCATGTAAGATTTGGACTCAGTGATCCTTGTGGGTTCCTTCCAACTCAGAATATTCTGTGAAATCTACTCAGTTGCTTCTACTTTACAGGTCTCAACATAAACACATTAGTGTGAAAACAACCCTCAGTTAAAATTTCCTTTCTCTTAGCTAATATGATAGATGCCATCTGTTAAATTTCACTTTGATATGTTGGTGTCTGATGTCAATGGACAAAAAGAATTGAATGAAGTGTGGCTACTGCCAGAGCTATATTCTGGTTGACCACATGAAGTTGCTGTTTGGTATGCAGGCTAGGAATATGAGTAAATCACTACTTTGGTTCTTGAAAAAAGATGGAGGTAAAACTTAAACAGAAGAAATGCAGAAAGAGGAAATAATTCTCTGTTGTAATTTCTTTTTTCCAGTCCTGCTCTGTGCAAGATCCAAACACTGGCTTTCTGTTCAACCTACAGCCATTAGCTTCTGAAAAAGGTTATATGGCTGCTGGCAATGGGAAGAATTTCTTGGTAAGGATTTTGACTGTACAATTTGTTGTTTATGGGCATTGTTGAATTTTTTTGGTCTTGTGTAGTGATCTAGTGAAGCTTTCACTCAGTCCTCTTAGGAAATAGGAGTTGGCAGGAAAGCACTGTGGTTGAGGGAAGGAATGAAAGTTAGCTTCATTCATCTTAGGTGGTCTTAAAAGCATTGAACTTTTGCTTCTTGGCAAACATAAGGTAGCCACACTTTTGAGGCTACCTTTTTAAGGTGATTTTCCCCTTATGGAGTCTGTTGTGTGCTACCAGTTTATCTGCTGATCCTGAAGAAATTGACAGGGGAAGCCTAGAAAGGGATTTAATCTGTCCATATCAGTGTTTTTAATGTAATCTGCATGTATCAGTAGTCCTAGGCTGTCACAAATAATACCACAGTAGTATCTTAGTCCAAGGAGTCCAAAAATAAACTTGCTGAACCTCATCCTGTACTTCTTGAGGAGAATTTGTGGACCCTGTAAGCTGAAGATTGAGGATACTGTTACTGTATTCTAGTTGAAATGTCTGTCGTTTCCAGACTGCAAGACAACCACGTTTGAAATAGTTCTTGGCAAGGGAGTTTTACTGATGTAGAAATGGCTGGGTGGACCTTATTTTTCTGATGCAGTTAATGCTGTGTATATCCACATGTTTTCAATTCTTCTAGCTAAACATTTGTGGACCCATGCCAGATTGTGGTAAAATCTACGGCAAAACAGCTGCCGGGTGTGAAGCAGAAAATCTGACATCGGTGAGGCTGGTGGAATTGGACAAAACCCTTTATCTATCCAGTGAAGGGTTTCTAACTCTTACCTACAGAGGTCCTCTTCGTGTGGAATCAGGTGAGTTCAGGAAATACGCAGTGTTTGGAAATGGATGCTCGTATTGTACAAATTTAGTGTGAGTGGTCTTCATTCCTTCCTTTGTTCATGTACTGAAATCTATTCGGGTTGGTATTAATTGCTTAAACAAGCTAGCTCAAATGGAAATTTTAGGAAGAAATAAAAGTCATGCAGAATGGTAATGGCTCAGTTTTCAGTAATACATCTGCATTTCAAAACTCTACGAATGTGACTCAAAGTATAGGGTTTTTTCCTTATTGAGCAGATGAAAAATACTGGTCCTTGCATGGAGAAATGGATAGTCAAATTGGGAAAACAAACAAAATGAGCTCTGGCTCTTTTTCTTAGTGAAATAATAGCTTTAAGCTTCAGTTGCATGAATAATGCTCTCTGAAGTTGATTCATATCTGAGGTCAGTTTTCAATAAGCTTATATTCTCTTGTATGGAATTTTTTGAGTAAGTGCTCTAGTACTTCATGTATACCAACTTCATGTATTTAAGTCTCTTTTGCAGATAAGACTAATGAAAAATGTGTATCTAGCTCTTGAATATTACATGCTCTGTAATTGTACTGAAGTTGAGTTTCATAGAAAGGAACACCATACCTTAACAACAAAAGGTTTTGGGAAAACTGGGTTTTGGATTCAGGAACCTCAAATGCTTTTACATGTTTGTCCTCTGTACAAATTGTGGTGATATCTCTTATTGTCTCAGTTGTGACATTTTTGTACCTAATATGCAGCAGGAAATAAGTGATTGGGCTCTTGTGTTTATTGCTTTGAGAGGTTCTTCAATTTTGGTAACACTACTAACCATTTTGATGACAAATACTACTCCCTGACATAATTCTACCATTTCTTGAGGACTAAACAGAACTTAACATATGCTGCTTAAAGAGCATCAGTATTATTTGTTCTGCAGTCATTACGCTGAACTTCTTATAAACAAATGAAATCCCCCACCCCAAAACTTCGCTATGTGTGATGTAACTTAGAGGCTGTTGATACCACTAATGATGTTTTTATAGGTTTTCTGTTTCCTCAAATATGTCAAAGAACATAGGGAACACAGGTCAGTGAAGGTGGTAATTATGTTACTGAAATGAGTCAAGGCATTTTGGTGTCTTATTTGTAGAGGTAGTTGTGGCTGCTAGGCAGTTTATCATAGCTCTCTAGAGAAGGCTTACATATTTACAGCTAAAACCCCTTAAACAGTAAGGTAATGTTACCCTTGAAGTAGTTAGTAATAAGAAACTGCTGGAAAATTTTAATGTCAAGTGTTAGCTTGAACTTAAATTCAAATATTCCAAACAGAACCATCAGCAAATAAATGTTTGTTTTACAGGAACATCAGACATGTTCACAGTGACTTTCATTTGTAATGATTCATATCCTGGAGAGCTTAAGTTTGTGCGTGAGGAGATAAACAGTGTGCTGGATGTGCATGATGCTTTTTTTGAGTTTCACACAGCGCTGGCTTGTGCTCCTGCTCCTGTAGATTGTCAGGTTACAGGTAGGTACCTGGAATTTGAGTGGGCTCTGTCCAACAAATGTTGGAAGATTAACTGAACAGCAAACACTTGCTGAGTGGAGGGCTTTAAGAATACCTATTGTGAAGATGTTTGTAAGACTTAATATCTTTGTAGGAGTTGTAGGGTGGGAGAGGAGGTAAGTTGTTTGAAGCAGGCTTAACTTATAAAGACAGGGAAAGAGGCTAATTTAAAACATTGTGGTATGCACAAGAAAGCTGATAATTACATTGAAAACATTTAATCCTTGTTGTGACTGGGTGCTGCTTCAGCCCAACTCTGAAGCAAATGAGCTAATTTAGTATTGACATCTGTAAAAATATGCCTGTGATTTGTGGAGTAGTTACATTTGGGAAGTAATTGTCAGGGGAACTGTGTTCTGCATTTGGCATAGTGACGTTCTTATGGCAACAGTACATTCTCTTAATGGATACCTAATGTGATTCTGAAAATTATTTTGAATTGTATATTTGTCAGTGAACCTTGTATCACTTCAAACCCAATTCTGCTGCAAGTATTAAGTTCTCTCAGCTTACTGTATGTACTGCATTTCTTCCAGATGCTGCTGGCAACGAGTATGATTTAAGTGACTTGAGCAAAGAGGGAGAGCCATGGGTTGCTATAGACACTTCAAAGGAAGCAAAGAAGCGAACATTTTTCTTGAATGTCTGCAAGCCTTTGCCCTACGTGACTGGGTGCCCTGGTAAGCCAAGTGGCAAGTGTTTCTTAACTTGTGACTCCTGATGCAAGACCTTGTATGCAGAATGACGTCCCTGGGTATTTTAGTAGGATTTATTGACTCCTGCCTATTTAATCACTGAAATAGCATAGACCTGGGTGATACATGTTGGTATTAATAAACCAACTTCTGCAAACTGACAGCAGTCTTAATGCTTATCAGGACCTTTGCACTGAGATGTATGCAAATGCATTTGGGAAAATTGCATTGAGGGCAGTATTTGCCAGTATCCTTCATTTTATTATTATTTTATAAAGAAGATAGGAAAGTGTTGTAGTTTAACCTCAGGAATCAAGCCCCATGCAGCCACTTGCTCAATTCTCCATCAGCAGGATCGGGGAGAAAAATTGAAAGGGTAAAAGTGAGAAAATTTGTGGGTTGAGATAAAGACAGTTTAATAGGAAAAGCAAAAGCCACGCAAATAACTAAAGCAAAACGAGGAATTAATTCCCTGCTTCCCATGGGCAGGCAGGTGTTCAGCCATCCCCAGAAGAGCAGAGCTGCATCACACATAACAGTGACTCGGGAAGACAAACACCAGCACTCCAAATGTCCCCCTATTCCTCCTTCTTCCCCCCACGCTAAATACTGAACACAATGTCGTATGGTATGGAATATCCCTTTGGTCATCTGTCATGGCTGTGTCTCCTCCCAGCCTCCTGTGCCCCCCCAACCTCCTTTGCCAGTGTGGCCGTATGAAAAGCAGAAAAGACCTTGGCTCTGTGTAAGCCCTGCTCAGCAATAACAAAAACATCTCCATATTATCAACTCTGTATTCAGCACGGATCCAGACCACAGCCCCATACTAGCCACTGTGAAGAAAATTGACTCTATCCCAGCTGTAATCAGTACAGGAAGTCAAATGCTGTTGAAGCCTCCTAACTGAATGAGGCCAGAGTGAAAGCTTATGCCATGTCTTATTGCACTTCTAGCCAGTTTAATACATTTAATACTGCTGTACTCTTTTTTGATTCTGTGGGATAAGATAAATTAGTGCAGTTTGAAAGATGTCAGTGAATGCAGGACAGTAACTTGTCCTCTTCCTCAAAGGCTTTAGGCACACAATGTCTCTAACTGTATTTATGAATATGTTTCTGTTGTGTTCTTCTTCAGGAGTTTGAGACAATCTACTTCAATGTTCAAAGCTCTCTTAAAACTCCCCTGTTACGTTATTTTACAATAAATCTAACCCTAGTTGTCAAAGCTTTGAACTAAAAACCAGGCTTTTTCCTGTAGGTGGTGCCATAGGATCTTGTGTGAAATACAGTGATAAAAGCAAGAACCTTGGAGTCATTCAAATAAACCCCCAGGCTGCTACTGATGGGTCATTAAGCATTCTCTACTTGAATGGTGACACATGCAAAGATAATCAGCGTTATTCTACACGTATAATCTTCCAGTGCGATCAAACAACGGTAATTTTCTGTTCTAGTTGCTATTAATGAAGATTTTCGTGCTTGTAACAAAATATTTAGTGTTTACTCCTCTTAAAATAGAGAGACTGGTTCTAAAAAGTAATATTTTATATACAGGCGTTTTCCTTGTCTCTTCTTAATAAAGCTTTGTCTGATTTACTGAACCTGTAGAACACAACAGTGAACTATCGTGGGCTCCTGTGAGCCACCAAAAGCAGCTCTTTCCTGAACATGAGCACTGAAATTTGATAGCAGAGATCTTAGACTGTGCAACTGCAGTAAAAAAAATCCATGAATATATGTTTTGAGACTTGCAATATAACTATTAGTAAGCCTCCTTCATGTGGCTCTTTCTTGTAGGGATCACCAGTGTTAGAGCAAGAGAATGAGTGTGAGTTTGTCTTTGTGTGGAGGACCTTGGCTGCATGTCCTGTTCACAAAGCAGAAGGTAAGTGTAGTTATTTGAGCTTTAAAGTATCAAAAAAATCTGTGCAAGTAGTAAACACTTACTGAAGCAGTGCTGGTTTCTTGCCCTGTGAATCCTTCTGTAAAAAGTGTTGGCTTGTGGAGGGAAGTCTATTCTGAGCTTTAAGCTAACTAAGAATCCTCTCTAACATTAGAAGTGCAAGTTAGGATGACAGGCAAATGTTCTTGCCTATCTAGGGAAAGAAGATAGAGTAATAATGCTCTTTTGAGAAAGCATAGTACTACCTTGCTAAATCACAGACAAGCTGGCTAATAAATATGAAAGCATCAGGTTTCATGAGAACACAGTTGATACTATGCCTGGCAAGTCACTCCCTGTCCCTCACTAAAGACTGGAAGCAAGACTTCAAACTTGACCCTCGTTAGACAGTGGGGAGAGACCAGTGGGGAGGGTCTCAGTTTGCAGTTGAGTTCAGGATGTGCAACAAGGAATCACAAGGCCTACTTCTGGTACTTGATTGGCTCTTAGATGAAAATTGAGTGTGCAGGCATCTTCCCTGCCTTTGCAGGCTTTGTTTTGCAGCTTGTAGATAATGCCTTATAAAACATCTGGACTTGCTGTAAAGGATCTATTGCAATGGTCCTGGACATTATTGAAACTGCCAGTGATCTCATGCAGCATGAGGAATGTTTATCAGATACTGCTCTTAATTACTGTGCAAGACACTGGTGACTCAGTTGTGGTTTTGAAGTGAGAGAAACTGATGTCTTTAGCTTGGTACCAACTTGTATTATTGAGAAGAGCATAATGTTCATGTGATACAGTCTGATGATTTTTTTTAAAAGCTTCAGAATACTGAGCAAAGGGTCGCTTTAAAAGTGAGGACTGGATCAACAGCAAAGTTACTGACATATATCAGCTAATTAGATTAATGAAACTAGAATTTTCCTAAACCTTTTTTTATATAGATCTTTGTAGATTTGTAAGCTGTAGTAAACACTTCCTATGACTGATTATTTTCTTAACTCAGCAAACTTCATAGCTGTTAAAAGAAGATACAAGACTGACATCTAGGACACCTTTTGCTTTGGTCTTGTGACCTTGCTGTTCTTTCCAGATAATTAAGCAAGTTCTGGACTTAGTGTCTCAGATTCTGTACTTAACCTTCAACACAGCTGTAGGAAGAAGCTGTGAGACCACTTAGAGGTAGTTTTTGAACTACAGTGTGACTTTTGCATCTTGCTTTAGTGGCAGTTAGAAACGTGCCATTTATAGCTTAGTCACATAGTGCTAGATACTGGTGACTTGGCAAAACAAGCTGCTTAGCTGGACTAAGCTGGTTCTTCAGTGTCACTGTGCTAAAGTAGCTCTTCATTTTTGTGGCCTTATTTGTGCCAGTAAGCCTTAATTGTCCCTAGGGTATTTGGCAAGGCTTAGATCTTAACTTGTATTTTAAATTCTTAACTTCTCTTTAAAGGAGAGGATTGCCAGGTGAAAGATCCAAGGTATGGTCATGTTTATGATCTGAAGCCACTTTCTGATAAAGACATAAAAGTGAGTGCAGATGAGTATGACTACTACTTCAGAGTTTGTGGAGAAATAAAAGAACCTTGCAAACCAGAGGCTCACACTGTTGCATCGTGTCAAGTAAAGAAGATGGACAGTACTTTCAGAAAAGTAGCAGGTACTGCACTTACTAAAAGGAACCTAGAGAATGGGAAGACTAGCCAAGGTGCAACTGAAGCTACTGTGTGATAGAAGAGGGGTTCTTGCTAATCTTGTACATCTAATGAGATAAAGCACCCCATCACTCTTGCTCCATGTGCAGAAAAAATGTTTTATATGTAGTTGTCTTGACACTCAATTGTGAATGAGCTCACCTTTACTGTACTGGAGTAGTGCTCATTCAATAACTAGACAAGACAAGTTTTAGAGGAAAGTTGAGGTCTGTCTATCAGTACTTTACTGTGCATGTTATTGCGGTTTATGTAACCCTGTTGCCAGAGGCATTACTGCAGTTACTCTAGTTGTTGACTTTTCTCACCTCTTTGCTTCTAGGCTTACGTACAGAAAAACTGACTTTCAAAAATGGTTTAATAATGATTAATTACACCAGTGGAGAAAAGTGTCATAAAATATATGAAAGATCAACTGCCATATTATTCTATTGTGACAAGACTATATCTGAGGTTAGTTTCAAAGCATGCTTCATGTACAATACTGTCTTCCAGAGTTACCCTTTTTTTGAAGTATGGAAGAGTATGGTGAAGAACGTGAACTAGCTTCCTTCAAGCACTGCCTAATCATTTACAGATTAGACAGGCGATTCAAAGGTCCTGTGAGAGAAGAAAAAAATGAAGAATGTTTTGAATTTCCTATTTATGGATGGTACCTTTGTCATGCCCCAGGAAGGTCAGGGCATGTTGCTCCTTTAAGAGATGTCTACCATCACCAGAGCTCTTGGAGAAGTTGGGAAGGGATGTTCTTCCATAAATAACAGCTGTCTCTTTGTAAGAAATATAAGGTAGAAGGTTGAATGTGCAGGAAAGCAGGTATTACATGGCCAGACTAAAATAAGTTGGTTACTTTCTTTTAGTATCCCTCTCTGTACTAGTGCTTCCCTTCCTGTTCTTAAACAATGGTGTCTAGAATTACTTTTGCTCTTCTTATTTCATGGGAGAGGCAGAAGTTCCTAAAGGCTGCCCATTTATCAGAAGTGTGCATGTGCATAAACTCAGGTTTGGGAGAAGCCATGCTTTTCAGCTGGTCAGAGGGATAGTGTGGCTCTAAGATAAATATGTGTGTTCTTGGATCTTCTTGAAGCAAGACTGAGACATTTCAGTAGCTTCAACGTGTCTAAATGAGAAAGCAAATTACTTTTGTATTGTGTTCTTTCAGCCTGTATTTTTGAAGGAAACTCCAGACTGCACCTACATGTTTGAATGGCATACTCAGTATGCTTGCCCACCTGTTAAATCTACTGAGTGCTCCTACAAGTAAGTTGTTTCCACAAAATTAAAATGGAGCTGTAGGATGAGAGAAACAGATACAGCCTTATTGCAATTCAGTGTAACACTATCCCTTTAGCTATTGTGTTTTGACTTAGTGACCAGCTAATGTAACATTCAATGACAGTTCAAAATATTTTAAATACTTTCGTAATTTGTGCTTCTGTAAACTAATATGACTGAAGAAAAATACTTTGAGATTTTTCTGAGGAATAATAAAAGGGAACTGTTTGGTATGTATTTATTGATGGTTGAATGCTGAGTATGTTAGGTTGTTGCGAGTGTCTAGTTATAATTTAACACCAGCTAATTTAAACAAGAGTGCAACTGCTGTCTGTTTGGAACTTGCACCAAACAAAGCTCCCGGAAAAATGTCATTTATATCTGTCACAACCAAGTATTAGCTCATTAAGATTGGATAAATGGGGTCAAATGTGGCTAATAATTGGCCCAGAGTTTTAACATCTGGCCTCATTATAGGTTTCTACACTGATGTAAAACAGTGCACTGTAATTGTGTGTGTGCTTGCCATGCACTGAAAGCCGATATGCTTGAATTAAAAGTTGGAATTACTTTTGCATTGGCTGAGATGTGTGCATGTGGACAGTTTCTGTGGGGGTAGCTGGTGCAGTGGTATATCTCTGAACTGAATTTGAAGTTTCTGGGGAGCAGTGAGTCTGATGCAGACTTCTTTTCCAGTGTAATACTCTGCTTAGAGTTATCAGGTTAAAATTACTGTAGTAATTTAAGAATTGTAACTTTAAAATACTTAATTATTTTACCTGCCTTTAATCTTTTGTACAGGGATGATGAAGGAAACTTCTATGACTTTTCATCCCTGACACGACATAAAGAGAACTGGGAGGCAATTGCTATATCTGCTACTACACAGAAATACTATATTAATGTCTGCAAGCCCTTAGTACCTTATGGTGCTGCACGTAAGAGCAAAATAAAATTATATTCTTCCTATAGCTGGGGAAGGCTACTGGTAGGACAGTACTGCTGGTGGCTGTTCTGAGTGAAAAAAATCACAAAGCAAAGTATGTGGATACAGTGTTGTGATTTCGGCACCAGAGGGAAAGGTAGATTGTGGGCCTCATTTCCATCCTCTTTGTGAGTGAGATTCACTAGCAGCTTTTACCTTTTCATGATAACTTTGGCGTTCTAGCTCTTCTGTCCTTATCCAAAGTATAGCTCTTCAAGATTAAAATAATCTCTTGTCATAAGATGCTAACTTCAGAATTTCTCTGTGGCATCTTCTGCCTGACTCTGTGTTTTGTGCAGTGGAAGCCCGGGTAGCAGACTGTAGCCTTCCACTCTGTGTAGTAGTCTACTTCCCCACTAGTAGCTGCCACTACTGTTTTCATGACCTTAAGTGAAGTGAGACAATTGCTGCTACTTGTGATTTTTGGGGAAAATACACCCCAGTGGGTATGGTTGGACGATGGCTTGGAGATAGATCAGCTATGATGCACCTGTGAGTACAGTAGTGCAGTTTTATTCCAGGCAAGTACACCTTACTAACACTTGGAGTGATAATGCAGTTCTTGTTTATCTGTATAGATTCCTGTCCTTCTGATGCTGCTGTCTCCCTCGTGGAGGGTAAAAAATGTACCAGTCTTGGGGAAGTGGCTGATGGTCCTCGTTGGGAAAATGGCATTTCTATCCTGAAATATATTAATGGAGAGCAGTGTCCAGATAAAATTCGGAAGAAAACAACAATATTGCGCCTCAAGTGTGATGAAAGCAGAATTGTAAGTGGGTTCCTTCTGCTGGTATTTTTATGCGTTCATGCAAGCAGATGGATTTATAAGTACTTGAATTTTAGATGCTGGGCAATTTCCAAGAGATCTTTTTGTACAATCTGTTAGCACAAATTTTATCATCTGTAATAGCTTTGAATTCTCTGCTTATGTCTTGAAGATGATTGTAGTGCAGGTTGGGAATTGTTTCAAGTAGCAAATAATGCTATTGACTGTGTAATTCTTAACTCTTGCACAGCTGTATGTCTTGCCATTAAGTACTCTTCCATTTGGTGAGATGTCTTGCCCTTGCCTTTTGAATTTTCTATTGCCCTAGGCTGTGAATAGCTCTTCTCTCATTAACTTTAAGTCTTCTGATAATGATTCTGTACTGTTGTGTATTTGAAATAATCACAGGTAAATACTCTGTCCTTGGATTAGTTCACTGAACCATGATGGTCTGTTAAGTGCTAGGCCTCATGTTTGAACTGAGCTCAGCCACAGGCTGCAGGGATAAACCCTGCCACGTGGAATCTTGCACTGTCACTCTGTAGAGATGTCACTCTCCTCACTGTTTCATGTTTAGGAATCAAAGCCAGAACTTATAACTGCCATTGAAGATTGTGAATATACCTTCTTATGGTTCACTGCTGCTGCGTGTCCTCTTAAAAGCAATGTGCAAAATGACTGTCGGGTAACCAATCCTGCAACAGGTAAGGAGGAGCCCTCAGGACTTCGTACGTGAAGAGGCTGCTGGAAGCAGCACTACTGTGTTGGCGTTCTTGAGGGACTTCGTTAGGAAAGGGCTGTGTACCACATCCTCAGAATAGTGACTAACAAGCTTACTGGTGGTAGAAATACCTTGTAAGATACTGCAGTGTCCCTTGGAGTATAAATAGTCCATAGTTCGAAACTAGTGTTTCTTCTGTTAAGGTGAATAAGTAACTGTTTGCCTAAGCTAGCAGGAAGATAGGGTCTGGTTGACCTTCCTACTAAGTTTAGTTACTGAAAGCTTTTAATAGAGAAATGTCTTGATTTTGAATCTGAAAAGGAGATTAAATTGTTCCCTGATCTCTCTGTAGGCCACCTCTTTGATTTGACATCGTTAAAGCGAGAGTCTGGCTATACCATCAGTGATTCACACAACAGAAAAATTGAGTTGAATGTTTGTGCTGAAGCTAAAAGTTCATGTGGTAATGGAGCAGGTAAGCATCTTATCCCCTCTGCTATTGTAATCACTGACTATAGGATAACCAAAAGAAATATATATGTTCAAGTTTACAGTAAAATGCAAGGTTTTACTGCAAATGCAGAAAGAGTGAAGGGAACAGCTGTGTGGATGTATTGGCTAGGAAAAGAACCTAAAACTGTTCCAGGAAATGAGGCCATAATTTCTACCAAACGCCATTCACATGAGCTCACTTCAAGTCCCAGTGCTTTTAGTTCCTAATGAAAGGGTATTTTTTTTTGGAAGTGAGGGCAGGAGTGTAGATTCTTCTACTGCACCTCTTGGTGGTTATGAAAATGGAGACATTACAAGCTTCCCTCTAGAGTGACCTCTATCATGATGCATTGCTGTAATGCATCTGCATTGGGCTCTGTGTCCACACTTCAAACCTTTTGCCAATCCTCTTTCTAGCTTTTTGTTCCATTTTGGGTGCTTCTGAAACATCAGTAAAAGTTAACTTGTTTTTTAAGCTGCTTACTTACAGGTTGAATTACTAGCATTTCTGTTAAATTGAATATGAAATAATACTTAAGCATCTTAAATACTAAAATAGGAATGTTGCTTGTAGTGAAAATTATTTTTGTGTACTTAGAAGAAAATACTGGATCGATTAGGTTTTTAAGAGGCATCTTAATAAAATGATATATAATCTGTCTGACATTCTCTGTTAGTCTCTTGGTTTTCAGAGAAGTGATAACCAAACACTGCTCTGTGATTGCTTAAGTGTGTGTGGATGCAGTACATTCAGCTGGTTAATGAAGTATTAAAGGCAGTATTTGGGCAATTCTGGATGGTATGACAAAGCCTATCTTTCATAGTAAAATTAAAGTGAGATTAAAACTTTAAACTTCCTGCTGTTGATGTTGTAAGGTGCAATTTTTCAGGACAGTTATATCAGATTTAATCTGTTTTCTTAATTTTTTTTTTTTTTTTTACTTCAGCCGTCTGCATCACAGGTGGCGGAAAACCAGTTAATGCTGGAAAACAGAGTAAAATTTTAAGTTATGAAGATCAAGTGTTAAAGCTTGTCTATGAAGATGGAGATCCTTGTCCTGCAGACTCTGCACTGAAGCATAAAAGCTATTTTAGCTTTATATGCAAGTCTGATGCTGGAGACGACAGCCGGCCTGTTTTTCTGTCTTTTGACGAGCAGACATGCACTAGTTTCTTCTCTTGGCATACTTCCTTGGCTTGTGAAGAAGAGGTAAGAATTACTTTTGTGGAAAACATTTGTGGGACTTAAAATTTCTGAGGGTGGTCAGATACAATAGCATTTCAAATTCCTTGAGGGAAAAGGCTTCATCCTGTAGTACAGAACCCAAAATTCATATAGGAGTTCTCAAATGTCTTCCATTCTGACATTTTCAACATACTTGACAAACTCCTGCTCCTCGTGTTGAGCCAAATTAATGTCTAACATTTCAGAATAACCCTTTTGTGGAACCTCCTTACCTGCTCTTCTGTACAGTTCAAGTGGAAGCCATCGTGTCGTCTTGGGGAAGTGATGGTTAAGATGCTGCAATGCAGCAGGCCAGCAGAGCTGAAGTTGAGTTGAGGATGGATAGCATCTCTGTGCATGGTGATAGTCTTTGTTTCTAGGCAAGTGACTAGAGGCCAGGCAAGTGTATGATCAGTTTACTCTGCAAAAACTGGTAAACCTTCATAGCATGAATTTAGGATCTGCTTCTGATATACAACACATGCTGCAATAACATCATTTGGTCAGTTTAGTTGAACTGGTGTTCCAGACAATGCTTTGAGGTAGTCTTTAGTTAATTTTAGCTAGTTAAAAACTACCAGTAATGGGTGTGTGCATGGAGTAAAAGGCAGCACTAGGAATAGAAGGCTAAATGAGCTATGGGGTGAATTCAGATCTTTTCTTAACATGTGAATATTTTCTTTTGTGAATCTGCTTAAATACTCTTTTTGCTGCTGTGATTATCTCTACTGTGACCATCATTTGCTGCAGCAAGTTGTTTTTCCTCCTCCTCACTGTCACAGTACTACAATAGCTCTTGCTTCCCTTCAGGAAAACATCTTTCAGTTTTTCTTTCCCCAACAGGAACTGTCACATGTCCCCTCCTTCAGCTCCACATGCTCTGGTTTCCCCTTCAGTAATATGTACCATGTTGCCGTATAAGTCAACAGTATACAAACCCACTGTTTTCTAGCCTGTTAATTCCATTTGGTGGTCCTTAGTGCACTTCTGATCACTTTCTTCCACAGTGACCCAAGCTATTTCAGTGTGATGATAGCTAGGTAGCAACAATGATTATTTGTCCTGAAATTAAACAGCAATTTTGTTAGTTGCTCCTTTTCCTGTATCTAAACAAAAATAGACTTCTCAAATTCCATGCAGGCTGTCAGTAGGCTTATGCATGTTAAGGGTGTATGAAATTGGTTCTCAGGAAACATAGTGCTCAAGCCATCAACTTGCAATGCAATAACTTTGTTGTTATAACGTTGTTATAACCAAGCTTGTTTGTTGGAGGTGGTCCAATGATGTGTGGGAGATGGGGAGAGGAAGGGATGGGGACTGATCTTATGAAGTCCTAGTGGCTGTGTATGCTGGAGGATGCATGCCAGAGCATTTTGTCTTGGTATTGTTCTTGGATTTGTTTATTATTTATTATTTATTATTGTCTTGATATTATTCCCTTGGATAGGGACTCCATTCCATAAGAATGTAAATGATAAAGGTTTTTCATGTGCTGCTTGTAGGTGCTTAGTATCTATAGACAAAAATTATGGCAAATGCTGCTTTACTTAAATGTGAGACTTTTAAATGTAGCCGTCTTCTGGCCCCAGTGAGGATAGGATGTTTGTCAATTAATCAAAGCAAGTCATAGAAGAATAAGAGCAATAATTGTGCCTTCTTGCAGTTGAAGTGCTCTGTACTGAATGGCAGTTCTGTTATTGACCTGTCTCCTCTGATCCATCGCACTGGGTATTATGAGGCATTTGTGGATGAAGATATTACAGATGTTTCTCCAGACTTCTACATCAACATCTGTGAACCTCTCAATCCCATCAAAGATGTCAATTGCCCACCTGGAGCAGCTGTTTGCATGGTTCCTGTTAATGAATCGCCAGTAGTAAGTACTATGCCAGGAATCACTGAAATGTACATTTCCCTAATAGTTTAATATAGTATCCCTGCCTAGAGACCTGATTTGAACCAGAGGCTTGATAATGGGTTAAAGAAATGGAATGCCAAATTAAAATCTACTCTGCAAAATTCCCTTTCACTGCTTTTCTCTGTGAAGAAGTATTTTCCCATCCTGAACCCTAGTGATCTTTTTGGATTGGAAGATTCAATACAGTGATAAATATGAAAAATTGCTGCAGAGAATTTATTTCATGTACTGCTGTGTGCCAAATACAGAGACTGGGAAGCAGAATGTCTTAGCCATTCTGTGGCTTAATTGATCCTGTGATAGCTTGTTGCAATTTGAAGCAGCCTAGGTCCTAGCACTCTTCATAATGCATTTAGTGCTTTCATGTAAGAATTTGACAGCTGCAGAAATAGTAAGCCTGAGACAGGATTGGTTAACTTGTCTGTGTTACTACCTTGAGAGATCGAGGCTTTTGCTTTTGAAGGCTTGTTCACGATCTCTACAAGATAGACGTAAAAAGTTGAGATCGTTTTCTGTGAATTTCCACATTTATACACGGACCTTACTCCATTGTCAATGCTATTTTTTAGTGATATGTGGGTAATTTGGCACACTGATGTAAAGAGGAAACTGCTCTCAGATGCAGAATCTCCCTAGGTTTTGTCAAGCTTAATCAAGAGTGTTTTGAGCTGCTCAACTTGTTTTGCTAGGATTGAAATGTGATGGCTATTCTTTTGAGTATAGAATGCAGTTTTCAAAAGTGCAGTAGTTGTGCTCCTGTGTAAACCAAACAGAAGAATCTGAATTGATCTGTATCTCTGAGCTGATACGGAATCCAGGTGTGTCCCTTAAGTCTATTAATACATGTTTTTGCTTGTGTAGGATATTGGTCGTGTTACTGAACCTCCCAAGTTAAATGAGGCAGTAAATGAAGTTTACATCACTTACAACAGCACTACTCCTTGTCAGATAAACAACAAACTGAACTATACTTCTCTTATTGTATTTCACTGCAGCCAAGGAACTAGTCTGGTAAGACATTTATTAAACTTATGTTGATATTGGAGTTTAATGGAAAGTGGGTAGTAACCACTGTTAGTTTTGTTTAAGGCTAAGTCAAGGATTTGTTCCTAGAATGTATGGATGGACTCATTTCAAAAATAAGTATACTTTGTATTCTTAACTGGCCAAAATGTCATTGAGTGTGTGAACTTTAGGCTTGAGAGTAAAAGGTTCTGATGATTTCAAGGATGAGATTCCACTGATGTAATGCAATGATAACTTATTGCTGACATTAAACTTAATGCTGTATTGCTCCTTGTTTAGATCCCAAAGTTTGTACTTATACCTCAAGCTAACACAACAGCCAGTGTAATTGTAGAGCTGTTACTGTGAAATGTTTCCCTGTGCTGTAACCTTTCCCATAATCACACACAGCTTTAAAAATTTGTGTTTAATTACTTATGTTTTTATTTTGTGTCAATGCCTGAATACTAAATTGAGTTTGCATGGTAATGTGAGTCTAACACTTCTTGAATTTTTTTTTTAATGCTTTAACAAACTGTAGAAAACCACTTGGATATGATGTTTGTCAAACTAAAGCTTGCTGAAGATCATGGAACCATTTTCCATCAATGTAGGGCATGAGCTGAAACTTGAGGTAGCTCTGAGTATTACACAGGTCATACTAATATTCTAATTTAAAATATGACAAAGTAAACAGCATTCTCCCTAAACCTTAAGTCAGTGACATTTCTTAACATTCTCTGCCATGAAGAAGCACAGCTCTCACACTTCTGCTGCTTGCAACTAAGCTGAACATCAAAATCTCAACCCTAATTAAGAAGAAAGCTTGATTGTTTTGTGGAGCTAGGTAGAATGCACTTGCCTTGTAGGTGTTTTGGTACTGGTTATAATATACAGGCATGGTGTTTGTCCTACAGTCAGTGAAGTCTAGCCATGGTAGTAACTTAGGTGGACTATTGGGGAAGCGGGGAAATGCAGAAACAACTATAAACTGCAAAAATTAAACCTAAAATGCCTTTCTGTGTTCTTTGGTAACAGGGTAAACCAAAGATGATAAGGAAACTTGACTGCAGTTTTGTGTTTGAGTGGGAAACTCCAGTTGTGTGTCCTGATAAAGTGAAAACTTTAGGCTGCTCTGTGATTGATGAACAGCTACACTATACTTTTAACCTGACCAGCCTTTCCGGAACATCATTTGAGGTAATGCCTTCTGGTAGCGTGACATTTATTTATTTATTATTGCCTACTCCTGTCAACATTTTAAGACTGCAGCAAGGGTTTCTTTTAAGCATCTTGGGGTGTGAGAAATGACTGAAATGTGCTGTGGTCAGTATAGATATTTGTTTGGCCTCTGACAGAGGGAATAATATTGGAGGGTGTAACATTTTAATGTTTTTGAGAGTGAAGTTAATGTACACACTGATAGGTAAAGGAAGGAGAAATCTTCACCTTTGACAGAATCTTGAATGTGAAAGCAAGTCTGCTGAACAGATTTTATCTGTGGTCCGTCCTGTGTCCTGTATCTGCAGCTTTGTCATATTAAGGAAGGCCAGACTTGCAAAATTAGTTATCTTTTCCTCCTGCAAGTGCTGCATGAGACTTGGTTTATAAAGCACTCGTGTGATTTTGTAAGTATTGACTGTGGGCTTTGAGGTAGACTTTCTGTGATGCTTCTGATTGTCTACACAGGTATTTTCTGGATCCAACAGTTACCACGTTGGTGTGTGCAGTAAGGCAGTAGGCTTGCCCCAGGGAAAATGCAGAGATGGGGCAGTGTGTCTGACATCTGAAAGTGGCGTGTCATCTTTTGGAAACATAAAGGAAATGAAAATGGACTATAGCCACCAGGATGAAACAGTCATCTTGCAATATACAGGAGGCGATCGGTGCCCACCAGGTGAGATTGGAGCAGATCCATTCTTTTATGTTCAAAATTTGTTAGGTTTTTTTTGTGACAGGAGGAAGTAACATGGATTTTACATATATTAATAGAAACATGTAGTTTTGTTAAATCACGTGCATCTCTCTAATCTGCATCATCAATGTGCATCTCCCTAGAAGAGACAGTGCAACTTTTCTGTAGAGATGATTGTAGCTAATTGTACGCTACATCTAGCTTCCTAATTAGGTTTAAACTCAATGCTTCAGTATTTGTGTTGTCTACCACTGACTTTCCTTTAGTATTGAAGTACTATTGGATATGGTCCTGAATGTGGATATGCCTACTATTCTACTGCATGTGGTTAAGAGATTATACCTTTTCTTCTCAGTGACTGAAAAGGGAGAGCTTTGTATGTTCCCCTTCAAGTACAAAGGGAAGACCTATGAGGAATGTATTACAGAAGGGAAGAGTAGGCCGTGGTGTGCTACAACTGAAAACTACCAGGGAGATGAAAAGTGGGGATTCTGTGGTAGTGGTAAGTACTTCCTATACCTCATGTGCAAGGATCTTAGCTAACACAGACTTAGCTACACTAAAATCCATACATGCCTGAAAGCCTCTTGCCAAGTATGTCTTGTTTTTTTCCAACCTTCCCCCTTATAGCAACTGCGAGAAAGGAATCTACAATTATATTTACATGTGATGAGAATGCTGGTGTTGGGAGACCGTATGTTCTCAGTGAGACTCTTGGTTGTGCTGTGACATTTGAATGGAAGACTCAGGCTGTTTGTCCTCCCAAGAAAATGGAGTGCAAATTTGTCCAAAAACACAGAACTTACGACTTGAGAATGCTCTCTTCCCTGACAGGATCATGGATCTTTTTCCACAATGGGAACTCGTGAGTAATGAGCAACTCCCAAGGAGCAGCTTGCTAATTAGTACAGTTGTAATGTGGCATAGTGTTTCTGTTTGGTCCCCGTTCAGTGTCTTAAAACTGACAGTGCTTAACATTGCATATAAATACAAAAAAATCAGACAGGAGCCCATTTTATCTGAAGGGACTGAATAATTGCATTCTTCATTCTCCTTCCCTCTATTGGTAACCCTATTTAAAGGATAAATAAGTCTAAACTAAAAGCTTTTTAAAATAGTTCTTTTTAAACTGCTGTCCTAACAATGTAATTTTGTCGCTTAAATCTTTTTTGGATTCTTAAGCATGTTGAACAAAAATCTAATTACTTGTTTTCTTTTGACTCAAATGTATAACTTCTAGTCTAAAGTTTAACTGGGGCTTTACCCCCATATTCCTCTATGTATTAGCTTAGCAGAAAATGGGAATGACGGGAAGTCATCGACCTCTCCAGCCTCCCTCCCTCCAGTTAGTTAATAGAAATGAACTAGCAAGGATGACAGCATCTAATTCTAAACTTCTGGTAAACTGTGGGGAAACAAAACTGCTTCATTTACCACCTTCCTAGTAATTCTCTGCTCTGTCATATCTGAGCTGGTATAGCTCTGAGGAGATGTTGAATTTGGGGTAGTACTTATAACCTTTATAGCTGAAAAATCTTTTTGGCCTTTCTTGACTCTGTTCCAATTTCTAATTTGGACCTCAGTCAAAATTAACTAGTGAATTAACCTAGTAAATGATAGATTACTTGTTCTGCACAGTCTTTTACTTGAAAATTATAGAAGTAACCTGCCAAACCTTAGTACATGCTTTATTCTGTCAGCTAATTTGAGATTTAGTTTCTTGTCACTTGTCCAACTTCCCAGAAGGATTCTAAAGTTTCTGCATCACTTCTTCAGATTAGCCTAAATGAATTTTGAAGAAATTTTGTCTACCACGTTCTCTCTAGGTACTATGTGAATCTCTGTCAGAGGGTACACGAGGGACCCACAGGCTGCCCTGAAAGAGCCAGTATTTGCAGGAAAAGCAACAATGGAGATGTTCAAGTTCTTGGACTTGTTCATACACAGAAGCTGAATGTGACAGGTAGAGTTACTTTTGTTCCTGTAGAGAGGTAGAAGTTAAAGGTCAAATCTTACAGTCTGGCTGTAGTGGTTCTTAAATTATGGTGAAGCCTTTATTTTGAAGTATCTTTACCAGTGAGTCTTCTGTTTAAAAACAGAATGTGATGTTTATGCCATGAGAAAACATTGTCATTAAAGCTGTAAGAAATGAATTGCCTATCTGAACATCAAGAAACACTTTTTTTTTTGACAGTGAGGATACCCAAACACTGGCACAGGTTGTCTAAAGAGGTTGTGGAGTTTCCTACCTTGGACATATTCAAAGGCTGTCTAGACATGTTCCTGGACAGCTGGCTCCAGGTGACCCTCCTTGAGCAGGGATTTGGACCAGCTGACCTCCAGGGGTCCCTTCCAACCTCAACCAACCTGTGATTCTGTAATTTTGAGAGGGGGAGTTATTTTTATTCATCCTGTTTGAAAAGACTTACGCTACATCTGCTAACTTCAATTAAAGCAGCATGTGAAAGATGACTAATTGGCTTCACTCTTAAGGAAATGAATAAAAAAATTAATCTCAACTTTACTCAAGTGTTTAGTTTAAGGAATATTTTTCAAATTAGCACTCAGGGAAATTTTCCATCCAGTTACAAAAGTCATGGCATATATTGCATGTGTTTATTGCCCGAGCTCATTTATAAATGGGTATCTTCATTTACTCTTTTGCTGTAAAAAATGATATCTTAAATGTAAATGTTTGTTATAGCCGTACTGGTGACCTGAACACAGGGTGCAGTGTCACTACAAAGGTGTTCAAGGAGCGATTTTTCAATGATCACAAGTGTGAATGCCTTGAATTACTGAAGTACTGTAATTGGTATGTCATCTGTGCAGGGGAAAAGAATGCCAGAAGTAAGGAAGTCTAGGGAATGAGCACAGGAAATTTCTGACATCTGTTTATAAAAACCTTCTGTCACCATTTTTTTTCTTCTAGGTGATACAGTGTATATTAGTTACTCCAGTGGGCAAGAATGTAGGAAAAATAAGAAAGTAACAACAATTATAGAACTCAAATGTGCAAAAACAGTTGGCATGCCCATGCTACAGAGGTGAGTAATAAATTCACATCCTACTGATCTTCATGGCTGATTTCTTTGCATCTCTCTAGTAAACTCTTAAGTCTCAGGACAGTGACTGTCTGCTCTGTTGGACAGGCCCTAAAGTAATCTTTGGTCTGTACTGGCAAGACATGGATATTCTGGAGTTTGTGCAATTGTTCACTACCATAAATGTCATATTTGGTATTTATCTTGAAATTTCTGGGAAAAAATGTAAACATTCTGCTTCCCACTTAGATCTGACTATAGCTGGTACGCTTTCAATGTCGGTTGTCAATGTCATAGTACAGCCACTCTTTAACTCTGCTCAAAATCTATGTGTTAAAGGAGGTTTTTACTGTAGGTAAGTGATGGAGCTAATAAAACGTGTTTTTTGTTGCCTCAATACAGTGTATATACACAAACTAGAAGCTGTCAAAAGTGAGATATATATGCATGATCACAAATACTCAGAAAGCTTGAGGACTTTTTGCTTAGTCTCAATATGGTTAAGTGTCTATTGCTTGTAGAATTGGGAACTGAACAAAATGCTCTGTATGAGTCAAAGAACTAGGTAGCAAAATCTGACTGGCTGTCCTGGTATTAGGAATGGTGTTCTCCACTTTAGTGCTCCCACTGAAACTGCACACTGCTTGCTCCCCTCTCCCCCCTGTGCAGGACTGGAGAGGAGAACTGGAGCACAAAAGGCAAAGATCAGGGGTTGAGATGAGAACAGTTTACTGGAAACAGCAGTGAGATAAGAAAACAAACAGTAACAGCAACAATACTAAAGACAGAGGGTACAAGAAAGAGGCGAGTGATTCACATGGGGACTGCCATGCTATGCTGACCCAGAGGGGACCCCTTCTCCCTGGAAAAGGTGTCCTTCCCCCTGTCCCCAGCAATGATGTGAGGTGTTATAGAATAACTTCTGGGTCCTGGCCATGCTCCCTCCTGGCTACTGCGAAAATTAACCCTGGGCAGAATCTGGACACTAGCTTATACCCCTTGTCCTGTTTAAATAAAAGGCAGGTTTAACATGCTGCAAAAAAGCAGCCTGATAGGTTAGCTAGCTAAAATATTTTGATAAAACCCTTTGATATACTGTTGGAGTTCTGGAACTTTAAGTAGGAAGTTCAGGTGCAGCTAGGTCTTCTAAAGTCTTGGAACTGCAGAAAAATGCAGTGCAATTCTTCAAGTAGCTTTTTTTGTGTGCTACTTGAATATTTCTGCTTACTCTTCGGCATGATGCTTAGGCAGGACATTGCCACATGTGAGTTAGCAGTTGTCTCTTCCCTTTCTCAAGATGCTAAAAACTTGTTACTCTTTCCTTGAGTCATCAGTTCTGTCTTTCATTTGGTAGGTTTGATGAAGAAAATTGTGCTTACTACATCACCTGGGACACACGTGCAGCTTGTGCTGTGAAGCAGCAGGAGGTAGAGGTGGTGAATGGAACAGTCATTAATCCTGCAACTGGGAAAAACTTTTCCCTAGGGGATGTTTATTACAAGTAAGTTAAAAACCCCCAAACAAACTCCAAAGCAAAAAAAAATGGTAGAACCAAATACCCTTCTGGAGAAGAAGGCTAAGCTGTGCTATTTATCATAGCTATAGAGCACACCATATGATTCTTATGGTCAGTAGTGTGTATGAGCCACTGGACCATGCTTTTGTCTTCAGTTTATCTTAAACCTTCAGAGGTATTTACATGTTCACTCACACATTGAGAGCAGTATAACTGGAAAAATTTGCTTTCTGTGCTTGCTTAGAAAGATTATATTTATGCTAAATATAATCCTTATTTCTAATGTTCAGGGAGGAAGCCACAGTCTTTTCTAGTTGCTGAATCAATCACTCAGCTTGCTCTGGAATCAACTAGTGATAGCAATTACCACTGTTGCCAGTTTTATGTCTTGGGAATAACCCCAATCTCTGAGTTTAGACTTAAGAATAGACTTTCCCCTCCGTTTCCTCAGGTTGTACACAGCTTCTGGTGACGTACGGACAAATGGCGATAAATATGTATATGAAATTCAACTTTCTGGTATAAGAAACTCAAGCTTCCCAGAATGCTCTGGAGCCAACATCTGCCAGGTGAAAACTAATGAACGTCGCTTTCGGAGAGTTGGTTCTGCCAGAAAAGCCAAATACTATGTTGAGGGTAAGTACTTGCCCACCAGACAGAATTGCTTGATACTCTGTGATTGCTTCATCAACAAATGGCTCTTGGTTCACAACATCCATGCTAATCCATTTCTTTAAAGCTTTCCAAAGTCTGTTTAACATAATTTAGGTGGCTTTTTTCTCACTGTGTAAGCTCAGTTGCAAATGTGGCCTTAACAGGGGTTTGGACTTGACACTTGTTGAAAGACTTTGGTAGAAAAAATGCAAGGTAGAAGACTTTGATCTGTTTCTCTGTGTGCTTGTGCTGCATAAGCAATTGTCTCCTTTAGTTAGCTACTTGGTGTGTAAAGACCTTAACCCAGTATTCCACAGCAGCTGTTTGGATCAGCTACATAAAAGTATAAGCTCAACTGTAGATACTGCAAAGTGTAAGCTGTTACTGCAGAACAAATATGTAACTTTCCAGGGTCTAGTGTTAATAGTCTGTTCTCAAGGAAGCAGTACATGACAAGGTTTTCTTCTCATTGTAGATGATGATTTGGATGTTATATTTTCATCTGACTCCAGATGTGGTAAAGATAAATCAAAGTTTGTGTCTTCAACCATTTTCTTCCACTGCAATCCACAAGCAAAGGAAGGCACCCCGGAATTCCTTCACGAGACAGCAGATTGCCAGTATTTATTTACCTGGTACACATCTGCTGTGTGTCCATTAATGTGAGTAGTTAACCATTTTCTGAAAGCAGCTTTTGTCAACACTTCTCAGCTAAAGGCTTTTTTGTATTTGTTTGTCACAGGGATTGGGAAAAGAAGAAAAGCTAAAAAAGCTGTAGGCTTATAGATAAATTGAATTGATGATCATGTATGCAGTGTTTGGCACATGAACACTAAAAGCCTTATCAAACTGATCTGGACCTAAAGCTGGAAAGGCACAGTGGAATTAATATTGTTGTTTTTACTAAGTAAAACCTACTGTAGCTGACAGAAAATGCTGTTTCATGTTACTGAGAGGAGCAAACAGTTTGTGGGTGAGGTGTTTGGTTCCTTTTGCCTTACTGTCTGATAAACTTCAAAGCTATGACAAAGACTGGCCTTCCCCTCTATCTGCTTACTTCTTTAGGCTGGAATGAAAAATAATTACAGGTCTTAAAGGCATAATGAAGTACTTCTGCAATTAAATATGATAAGGTAATCTGCTGTTAGTGAGGGGCCAGTGTTAAAAGCAGTGTCTGTATCTGGGTGCTTACAGCACTCTGGACATGTAGGCAGCCTCACTGTGCAAAATGGAGTGACTACTTCTAGAGGTGTTTAACTTTCTGGCTGCTAGCTTGAAAGCACAGGGAAACTGAATTCTGATTTAAACCTGTTGAGAGAGTTTGGTCTGTGTAGTGCCATAGGCAGCTGAAAGATAATTTCTCTAGCTGTTACAGCTTGCTAAAGTGCAGGTTTGGTTCTGAAATAGCAGCTTTGTGTGGATAACTGCTGCTGTACAAGCTCTGGAGTGCTTGATTGTGCTTTGCAGTCTTGCAGTAGTTTTATGCACTATTTGATTGTATACCAGGGTGTAGACACAGTACATACTTTCCTATTTTTCAAGTTGTTTTTTCAGTTGGATGAAATCCCCTAAATTCAGTTCATACAGCTGTTAGGTTGGACTGACTGGACGGTGTGGCATGTTGTCTTTTAATCTGCTGTTTCTAATCCATTTTAATGAAACTGGTCAATAGATCTCATCTTTTCTTTTCAATTTACATTGCTAGATCAAATAATGATCCAGGAAACAATCAGCACCAGACAGATGAGGAGACTCAGGTACATAAAGGTCTTTCAAGGAGAAGCCAGGCTGTTGGTGCTGTGCTGAGTGTCCTCCTGGTTGTTCTCACTGCATGTCTAATAATCTTGCTGTTCTACAAAAAAGAAAGGAGGTAAGAAATTATTAGGAGGCTTTAAAAGTTTCTTTGTCAGGACTTGGTTTCCTGCCAGAAGTGAAAGGGAAGTAGTAAACTTTAGAGATTCGGATTCTGTTTTTCAGTTGACAGCACCCCTGTCAAACTTGCTGGTTCCTTCAAATGCTCCATCACTGGCTGAAGGCCCATGTAAAGAGGGCTGGGGTATGCAACTGAGTTGGGCTAGCCTCTACTGTGGCAATTGCTAATTGAGGAGAACAAAACAGCATGACAATATTGTTAGTGTTTGATATCCCTCTCCTTTCATGGAGTAAGGCCAGATCCATACAACAGTGCCAAGGAACAAGTGCAAGTCCTGCTGTTCCTCTGCTTTCCAGACACATTTTGGAGTTTTTCACCTTAGACATGAAGGCCAGATGGGTTTCAGAACAGTCACCCTGAAACTGTGGCAAGGGAGAAGGTGTACATCATCACAGACTGAATTTTGTTAAGAGTGGTTCAGGGTCAGTGTGATAGTTTGCAGCTCATTTGTTGAAATCCTTATGTTGGTGGTAAAAATCCAGTGCAGAAAAGCGAGGGCTAATAAGTGGATACAGTCAGCCTAATGTAGTATTCTTCCCTTTCTTCAGGGAAATTGTAATAAACAAGATAACAAACTGCTGCAGAAGATCATCTGGTGTTTCCTACAAATACACAAAGGTAATACAGTGCAAAATCAAATTTTCTTAATTATTGTCAGGTTTTCTTAATACAAAGCTTTTGTTCATAAATAAATAACCTCTTCATTCCTAGTTCCTTTAGTGCATGGAGACCATACTGTGTGACTTCAGGAAGGTACACAGCTGAGATTATATATATTTATATTATGAAATGGGAAAGGAAGATAGAGTTGAGGAAATGAAGAGCAGTCCATAAATCGCCAAATAACATGTAAATGTACAAGAAGAGAACAAAGTCTGTTTCAGCACAGTGAAAAGTGATGCTCCTGCAGTGTTACTGCCTTACAGCTGCGTCAAGCCAAGTCTGTGTGTGCTGTGGGGTCTGACAGCTGGGGAGATCACTGTGTGTCACAGTCCAGAGTGGTACCTGCAGTCTCCTCTTGCATTTTCTTTTCTTGCAGATAAGCAGTGAAGAAGAAGCTAACGAGAATGAGACAGAATGGCTAATGGAGGAAGTTGCAGCACCAAATCCAAGAACCGCAAAAGGAGGGCAGGAGAATGGTCACATTGCTGCCAAGTCTGTTACGTCTGAAGCCCTTACCTCTCTCCACGTGGATGACCTGGACAGTGAGGATGAAGTGTTAACCATTCCAGATGTAAAGATTCAGACAGGAAGAGGACTAGACAAGAGCAAGCACCCACAAAAGAAGCCACACAGTCTTGGCAGTGATAACAAAGCCTATTTGCTGAACGGAGGAATGGAAAGGAAAGCAATAGCCAAGCCAGGCCAGCAGCAGGCACAGAACTTTACAAATACAGTATCGTTTCATGATGATAGTGATGAGGACTTGTTGAATATTTAATAACCCCTCTTGTGCCTAATCAAATATATATAGAGAGATTATATATAATGGGACAACATTTCCAACCAAATATGAGGACTTCAGCCTGAAAGATTTTTCTGAATTTTGCCTTTAACAAGAAACCATTGAAAAGGGAAGAAGAGAAAGATTTCTTGGTTGTTTACAATGATCTGTTCAGCAATGACTGGATTTCTGACATCCAGTTGGCTGAGTTGACTCTCTCTAGCCAGGACACTTTTTTTTTTTGAAGTCTCAGCATAGATGTTAAATGCTTGCTTAAAAAAGAGAAACCTTTGAAAGGAAAGGATTAAGGCTTAATGAAGCCCCTGGCTTCTGAGACTCAAGTTACCTGACTACTATCATTTTAACTCCTTGTATTTATTGCTCCTCACTACTCAGGTTTGCTTACTAGTAACATGTTCTTCCTGCCGGCAGGGTATTATTCTATGGGTTCACCCATTGTGAGACAAGGAAAAGTATAACTTTTGTGTCTTGGGATGATTTGATGTAAATTTTGGAACTGGTCTAATTTATCCTGTAAATTTGAATATCCATTCTAATTTAAACAGATCATTGGTTCAAAGGTATGGACTGAAAGGTACAATTCTGTATAGCTTTAGCCTGAAATGGTTGCTGTTCTTCGCATGAGATTTTTTTTTTTTTTTTGGTACTGGTCATATGATTGACTTCATCAGTATTTGCCTAAGCAGCTGACAAGCACCCAAAGATTTTTTTTTTTTCTGTGATTATGGCTAGACTAGGCTGACGGCACAGAGAACCAGAGTTTTAAAGGATGTAGAGGCAGAGTTCCTGTAATGCAATCTGCACTACCCAGTTTGGCATCACCAAGAAAAGCCCAAGGACTAGGGGAGCCCTAGTCTGCATAATACCTCTCTCTGGTATTAATTTCAAAAAAATAAATTTGGGCCACTGTTTTCTGATAGCCTAATTTCTAGATCTTACGCTATGATCTTGGCCATGGTCATTGATTTGAAATGTTGCTGGTAATGAATGCAAGTCAATTTTCCTCTAGCAGTCTTGCTCTTCTCCAGGTGTTTCCTAAATAAAATTATGGACAATGATAGGGTTTCAAAGCATTGTATAAGAACGTGTTATTCAGAATTTTTTTGAAACTTTTCATTGTTCCTTTTGGCTGGCTTACTCTGTTTCAGCAATGGTTTCTTTTTATAAAAACTCCATTTTGAATCAAAATAGTGTAATATAAAGTATTCAGCAATTTCAATAAAAGATATGAAGTGGGTATTCCAAATCCCACATCTGAAGTCTGGAATGTTTCTTACACTAGTCTGTATACTGCTCACCAGCCTGGTGCTACCCTTTTCTGTTGTGGTGGCTAATACCTCAGTTGTGTCGCTCCAAATGAGAACCAGTGTTTGATGACAAACATCAGATATAGAGGTAGGCTCTTGTGGTGTATTCTTTCTTTAGCAGACTTGGGTTTTCTTCCCCTTGTATTGTTACCAGTGGAGCTGTAAATCAGTTTGACTTAAGGAGCATCTTTTCAAACTCAAAAAAAAAGAATTTTTCATATTTAGGATTAGGTGAGCTTGGGGAAATGAGAGGCTTGATGGTGTGCTTTTAATACTATCAGTTATCATTGCAACAGTTCCCTCAATGCACGTTGGAGAGTTCTGCTTCCCTTCCCCAAGTAAAGGCTGGCATCTTGGAGTTGTTTGATCTATGAACCCACTGCATGAAATTATTTCTCATGTGTAAAGTCACTGGTCTCTTTGTTTTGGCTGTGCCTAACGAGGCTTAGGTAGAACAGAGCCCTGTCTCTGTGTGCTTATCTGAGCAGTATCAAGGATATATTTAGAATTTGCATCTGCCCAGTCTTGGAACTATTGCCCACTTTTTATCTAGGCATTTGTAAGTAGACTGACTGAATCTTATCTCATTCAGAGCTGGATACATGATTTGCTTCCCCAGACTATTTTCCCAGTAGAATACCCCACTTAACTGTAGGGAGGGAAGTGTTGTGAGAATAGCAGGGCCCAGACAAGTGTGTACAAATGGATGGGCCAGGAGCAGAAACTTTGCCAGTCAGCAGCAACTCCTTGGGAAGTGCCCCTAAAAAACTCACCCGCCTGGCACAGTACCACCCAGCCCCCTCTGGACTGGCTGCAGAGAGGATGGTGGGAAATGGGGAAAACAGGCTCAGTCTGGATCTAACTTTTTCAGTTTATGTGGAACTTTTGCACACCATTACCAGCTGTTTAAACAAAACTGCTAGAAAAGAAGTGATGTGAGGTTCTTCTGAGTGTGTTTTTAAGTTGCAGTCTAAGGTCTTAGCTTCACCCTCTTCCCCAGCAGTCTTTGACTTCAGTTCCCTTGGCCCCAGCTGACTGCACACATCCTCCTGCTGAGGAGGGCTTGCAGGGGCTGGCTGTGAGCGTGGTGACTGATGTGCACTTCCGTGTCCCTGTTCCCCTCCCCAGTTTCACATGGAACTCCTGCAGCCAGGGAGGCAAAGGTCTGGTGTGGGTCAGTGCTGTGCTTGGCTGGGAGTGACACAGCTGTGAGTGGCCACAGGAGAGGAGTTCTCGTTAACTTGCTGTAGAGATTCCTGACAGAGGGGAGGATGAGGCAGGAGAGGAGAAAGCACGTTTGTGTGATGGGGGAATGATCCTGAAGTGGTGGTCTGAAAAGCAGCTTTCACAGCTGCCCTAGGCCACTGTTGCTCTGTGGCTGATGAGCAGCGAGACCAGGTCAGAAACCGGCTCTGTTTCCATCTCTGGGCCAGAATGGCCTTCTGAGCTGGCTTATTTTTTTTCTTTCTGGTGGAAGAAAGAATTTTTTTTCTTTCTGCTGTTGTCAGCAAAAGATACGGGGATAGCTGCTATCTATCCATAGGCAGGACAATGTACCACTGGAGCCTTATATAACTGGATTTATTTGAGGTGCCTGCAGTGAAGTCTGTCTAAAGTCTTACAGGTCTTCTGTGGTAAAAAAATAGCTGTTTTGGCCATAGGTATTTTATATTATTCCCACAGCTATTCCCAGTGTGTAATTCTGTAGTGAATGCTTTTTCTCTTTTATACCACTGCAAAAATATGGTCAGGTGAAAGTTGTGTTCCCTGATACAGGTGGGGAGGGGTTTTCCTTGGGAATGGAAGAGAGTGAGGAGTGAGACACGATACAGGAGTTTTCAGGAAATTGTTCCTTTACTGCTCTATGGCTCAATGTATAGACACTTCTTTTTCAGAGTGTACTTACCTGTTTTTTACAGATCCTTGTTAATAAGCTTTGTTCCCATGTGGTGCCCAGCCCTTCCTCACTAAACTCATGTGTTTCTTGTATGTTAGCAGAATTTTCTATCTATGCTTGCTCCTTAAAAATGCCTATTATTTGAGGAGCTGAGTAGCCTAATTAAAAAATACAAAACAACAAAACCCCAACAAAAGGACTGTGGCTCTTAAGGGCTTTTCCGGAGAACAGGAACATATAAGTGCTCTGATTAGGGGTTAAATGCAAATTCTCCCTGGGTGAATTAAGGTCTGATTTCAAATGAAACCTAAAAAATAAAGCTTGCAACACGTAGTTTAATAATTTATAGAGTTAGTCTTGACTTTTGGTCAAATATCTTTGTCACTTAAGTAGCTTTGCTGCCAGCTAAATACATCAGTGCTGCAGAGAGGACTTAGTTGAGGCTTTTGAGGTGGTTTTGATGCCAAAATGCCAACCCTAGATGACATTTTAGAGCATGTTGGAGAATTTGACAGGTTCCAGAAGCAAACCTTTTTTGTCCTATGTTTGTTATCTGCTTCCTTCACCCCGGTGTATGTGGGTGTCGTCTTCTTCGGGTTCATCCCTGAGCATCGCTGCTTCAGCCCCGGGGTGGCTGAGCTGAGCCAGCGGTGTGGCTGGAGCCTGGAGGAGCAGCTGAATCACACAGTGCCCGGGTGGGATGGCCACGGGGCCAGCTTCGACAGCCGCTGCAGGAGGTACGAGGTGGACTGGAACACGACAGGCATCAGCTGCGCTGACCCCCTCGGCAGCCTCGTGGGCAGTGGGAGCACCGTCCCCCTCGGTCCCTGCCGGGATGGCTGGGTCTACGACTCCCCAGGGAGCTCCCTCGTGACTGAGGTAAAAACAAATGCCCCCTTCCCCTTGTGCCCTCTGTTACAGACAAGGTGAGGGTTGTGGGAGAGGGTCGGTGGAGCCTTGGCTATGTTAAAATAGCGCCTGCTTACCTGGAGAAGGGGTTGTCTCTCACGGTGAACTTGCGGCAGGGGCTTTATAAGTCATCTTCCCTCTGTCCTTGCTGTGAAGTGTTGCCTTGGCTGCTCAGCAGGCTTATATCTCCATCTGGGGAGCAAAGCATATTTCAGCAAATAAATCCCCAGGTAGATAAAGTCCAATTCTGAATGAAATTCCTGTCACATGAGAGGTCTGATTGGTGAAGGTGTGCAAACAGTGCAGCTTGCAGTGCTGCAAACAAAACTGGCCAATGCAAAGGTCTTAATTTCTTTCCCCCACCCCCTTCTGGTTTTTTTTTTAATGAATAAAGTCTTAAAGTTAGTTTCAAATAAGAATGAAAGTCAGTGTGGGGGAAAGGTAATTGCTTCCCACAATTAAACAGGTTAAGTCAGTAATAGATTGCAGAAAAGCCAATGACTTTTGTGTTCTCAGAAGAGATATGAATAAACTGAAAATGGTGCTTAAGCTACTTGCTGTACTTCAGCAGTTTAGGTGCTTTAACTATAAGAATAAAGCAGTAACTGGGATGACAAGCTTGATTTCAACACAGAAATTTCCACCAAATTTTTAGAGCTGCTGGTAGTCAGAATTCTTTCACCCGTATATTTAAGAAACACAGGAGCAGGTGAATTTTGTGCTCTAGCAACTTCAGCATTTGTAGTTTTGTGAGAGGTTGGAACTAGATATAAGGTTGTGCCCTGTAAGTGTACTTCTTCCAGCAAGTTATGGGCTGTGAGATATTAAAGTGAGAAAGTGAGGCACGTCAAATGAAGTGTGACCCAGGCCTTCTACACAGCAGCAGCTCAGCAGGCACATCTCACTGCAAAAGGCTCCAGCAGATGCGGTGGTCCAGATGCCCCCACTGTTATCTCCTGAGGTTGTGGGAAGCTGAGAACTTGCAGTCCACGTGGTTTCACACAGTCATGCTCTCACTTCAGTTCTCTTCACTTTTCTGCTGAAGGGGGTGCAAGGCCAGGCCCACGAGCTCCTTTCTTCATGGGATAACCAGATAGGTGACTTAACTCTGCATTTGGTCAATGAGTTTCTGGTTGTGACTGTTTCCATGAAAGTGCTCAGGCTTTGTTATGTTGTCTCCTTCTCTCACAGCTAAGAATGGGAAAGGATAGTGCAGTGTAAACTGTGTTACTTCAGCCAAAGGAAAAGTTTGCATATGGAAGAATATCCTCATGTGAAGTCCCATAGAGCATCAGAAGAAATATCTGGTTTCGTGTTGGTTAGATGGTTATGCATCTGGTTAGATGGAGCTACTTCCACCCTCCTCCAGGTAGCCAGTGCTCCATAGGAAGAGGGACAAGGCAGGCTTCTGAAGACATCTAGGATACTTCTAGTAAAGACATCACACTAAGTCCTGAGTGGTCCACAGGGACTACTGTGCCATGTGAGGGTATGAGGCAACAAGACCTGCTTAGAAACGTTCACCATCAGCCGCAAAAAAAGCTGTTTGAAAAACTCAGGGTGTTCATCAGATCCATGCTGATTTGACCAACAAGGGCCAGCACAGGTTAGGGTACCAATTTTGACAGATTATAACTCACTTATGTTCTTTCCAGCAAAGAGAGATGAGCAGTTTACTGGTATTTCCGATTCATGTCTCAAGAGGTTGTTCCAGTTTTTAACGTTGGACACTTAGTTAAGTTAGTAGGATTTCTGTGTGCTGACAAAACAGGCATTGACCCAGAAACAAGCTTAAACCTTTAACTGAAATGGAGACTTGTGGCTGTGAGCCAGCTCTTCATTTCACTCTTTTGTCACTGACTGTGATTGCTCCTTTAGTTTGACCTGGTGTGTGAGCACTCCTGGAAGTTGGACCTCTTTCAGTCTTCTGTGAATGCTGGGTTTTTCATTGGCTCCATAAACATTGGCTACATTGCAGACAGGTACGTGTGGGCTGGCAGTAAAACCCTCTGACCTCCCTTATTGATGTTCAGCAGCTAAACTTAGATAAATGTTGAGCAACTGCTACCATCTCTGCTCTTCTGAAAATAAGGTCACCCCTCTGGATGTTCAGTCGCAGTGTGAGCGAGGATCCTGCCTCTTAGGTTATACCTGGTGGTTAGCACAGATCTCCTGCTCAGAGAGTCCCGCAGAGCCCGCAAGGACTCTTTTAGTACTGTACACCCCAAACTTCCTGCTGTGCCACGTCAGAGCCCTGGGCTGTTAACCAAAGCCAGGAAATGCTGGTTTGGAGCTCCCTCTTGATCTGTCACACTCTGTGTGGCAGCAGCTTGAAAACATCTTGCTTCCTTTGGAGAAGCTTAGAAACGGTTGGCACAGATTGCCAGATGTGTACAGCAGCAGCAGTCACTGTGAAAAAGCAGAAATCCCTTTAGCTCCCTGTTCAGAGCCAGCAGTCAGACTCCTTGGCTTAGGCACCTGGGGTTAAAGAGAAACAAATGCCAGTACTTGAGGGTCCATTTCCCACCTTGTTCCCCTCCTGCCTAGGACTGTGAGTTCAGCAGGTTCTGAGTTGCCCCAGCTGTGAAATGCAGCCCACTCACAAGGAGACCTTACACATTACTAGAGTTTTGAAGGTTAAGGTTGTGGTAAATAAATCCTTTATAAAACTGGTTCATGCAGAAATATCAGAATTATGACATTAGCCCATACTTACCTTTCACTCCCAATATAATATTTGTAAACACAGGACAATTCTTTTTTTTCTGAAAGTTTTTCTGGAATTGCAGAGCAACTGGCACAGTAACTTTTCATGGAATAGACATGCAAATAAGTGAGTAATGGGCGAAGAATAAAAAACTTGTCTTATATTGCATAGCAAAATTGGATTTTTTTCCCCCAAAGATACACAAAACTCTAACTAGTTTAAAACACTGTGCTTTCATGACTAGTGGTTTGCTTCATGTGTATTATTTTCCAATCCAGGTTTGGCCGTAAATTTTGCCTTTTAACGACAATTCTTGCAAATGTTGTCTTTGGTATCCTTCTGGTCTTCGTGCCCACCTACCTGTGGATAGTCATCATCCGGTGCTTGCAAGGGCTGGTCAGCAAGGGCTGCTGGACTGCAGGCTACATCCTGGGTGAGTTCAGGACCTTCTCCCAGGAGCAGGAGTAGCTGCAGAAGATAAAGGAAGAAACCTCAACTACAAAAAACTTGAACAAAAGCCATTTTAAAAATGCCTCCCATGGTATTTTATTAAGGAGTTTTGTCCCTCTGACTTCTCAGGATTTTGTCAAGCACTGTCATTAGGAAGAAACAGCAGTAGCCTTCAAACCTGGAGCAAGTGGTGGTATATTAGGGCTGATACCTTGAGACAGGCTTTCCTCCATGGTGCAGCTCACCTCTGCTGATCTATCTGGGCCTGTGGGCTCCTATTCCTCCCACTGGACTCTGGCTGGGGAAGGCAACAGTCCCAGGGAGACCACAGCCCCTCCAGTGCAGGCACAGACAGGATGGTGACAGAGGAGGCCATTAGAGAATCAGGCAGAGGGCGGGGAAAACGTGAGGCATTTTTATGACACAAAGAGCATTAAAGGGCAAACAGAGGCTTCACAGCCTAAAAATAACCGAAGAAGAGCACATGCTTGCTGATAAAAAGACGGGGTGTCTGAGTACCTGTGTGTATCCACTGGTCCGCGTGGAGGCCAAGCCCCGTGTGGAGCCAGCCTGTGCGGGAGCCTCTCCCGGTGCCCTGCACCAGCTGTGTCTGGTGGTGAGGCACAGCTGCGTGGCCAGGCTGGGCCCGGGGCCATCTAAGGACCACTTTCAGGGTAGAGCTGCCTGGGACTTCGCTGATTTCTCTGGAGTTCAGTCTCTTGTCCAAAATACCCAACAGCAAGCAATCACCGAAGCAGGAGATTAAATATTTTAAAAGCTGACCAATAGAAACTTAACTGGGTTAGGAAGTCAGATGGCTCTACCAACTGAGTGATGCAGTTCACTGTGATAGTAAAAATGTAAAAGCTAGTGCCCCAGACTTCCTTTAAGTCTTTTAGTGGGGGCATCTTGCTAATGCAGATGTGTGATATAGATAAAATAAAAGCACCTATACCACAGTCCAGACTGTCTTCTGCTAAGACATGATTGTTCCTTTTGTGCATTTTTAGATGTTTGCTTGGCCTTGTAAACCCTTTTCTGGCACAAATGAAATCTCCATCCCCTCTTCTGGGAAACTTTAAGCCATTTTATAGCACAAACTCCCTTTCAGGACAATGACTTGCCCTATCCTGATATTTTGTCTCAGTTACATCTTGTTACTCCTGGATTCTCTTGAAAACACTCTCATGAAAAAGATGCTATTCATTAGCAGCCTAAAAGCCCCCTTAAACTTGTTTCTTCTCCCTGAGGGTGGCCAATATTGAATGTCCAGGGAAGGGTACAAGAACAGAACAGTCCTGTTATCCTGCTCTCCTGGGGCACTTGTCTACCTTTTAGCTGCATCTGACTCAATCCCACTGAGCCTGGGATGTCCTTCTGCATTATTTGGCCAAACAGTATTAGCCAATCTGTGGTTCCAAACTCCAGCAGTTCCTTTAACTGCTAAATAACTGCTTTCTGTTCTTTTTCTAATGAGTTTACTTTCTTGAAATCACACAGCTGGATGCAAAATGTTGAGTGCACTTGTGCCTACCTGCTGGAATAGTTACTTTTAACTCCGTATCAGCAAGACTTAAGGTGTGTGTCTATGCTGTGACGTGGATTTGCAAAGTGCAGATGAATTGTGATGCCACCCTGGTCAGGGAGCTCTGTGCCATCCTATGATACAGGCTTTTCTTACATACTTGGACTGAGATGCACGCTGAAAGGCTGCATTTCGGAAACAAAATATTCTGCTTTGTTGTTGGGTTGGAGACATTAAATATGCTGGCATGAGATTTCACAGCAAAACCCATCTGCGCACTTTCACGAATGCTTGATTTACTCTGAGATCCCTGCAGCCGAGGACATTCCTGGATGTCTTAGGCCAGTGTACAACCAGGAGCAGTGTTTTCTCCTTGGTTGGAGTCTGGGTGCCAGAAAAGCAAACCTTCCTCAGTGAGCACCAGGGGATTTTGACTGGAGGTGTTATGCCAGAAAGCCCACGATTACCGAGGGTTCTTCAAGGTGTTACTATAGCATTGGTCTTCCAGCGTCCCCACGTAGCAGGTTTCTCCTGCAGGGAGAGGCCATGGCATTCACCTGTCTCTGTGCACGTTTGCAGTGACAGAAGTCGTCGGCCCACAGTACCGGAGGACGGTGGGAATCCTCTACCAGACAGCCTTCTCCGTTGGGCTCCTGGTCTTCGATGCCATCGCCTACGCCATCCCTCACTGGCGGTGGCTGCAGCTCACTGTCACCCTGCCAAGCTGCTTCCTCCTGCTCTACTACTGGTAAACGGGCTTTTGTCGTACCTCTGCCAACAACACAAAAAACCCCAGCTTCTCGGGCTTCCCAAGGCTTGATACTGGGAGAGACTGGGTGCTCCTTTTCGGTTGTGCACACCTCTTGGTGCAAAGAGGAGGTTCACAGCAAAAGAAGAGGGAAATAGGACCCCTCAGCAACTGAAATCTTGTTGAATCGTAGCCTGACCTTGTGTTTAAAAAACAGACCACTTTGAAAAACACTGGGGGAAAAGAGGATTAATATAATTTATTATTTTCTTTAAGCATTTCATTAAAAGAAAATGGGTGCCTTGGCATAATTTAGTGGACTTTACACTGAAAATATGGTTATTGAGAGATTATCTAATGCTAACATAACTGTAACAGGTTGTTAGCATGTTCTTTTAAGGAAAAAAGTTGCAGGTTTTTGTGGTCCAATCATAAAAAAGCATTTGGGTACTCCTTCATTTTGGTTTCTCTCCTCTCTTTTTAATTGATATTTTTTAGTTTGAGTGCTTTGGATTTGAGAAATTGTCTGGATGGGTCAAGAGGTTAGGAACAGTAGAAAGAAATTTGTTGCCTTCCTTTTTCCATATTTTTGAATTGGTAGGCCTGTTCTAACTTGTTTACTCCTTCTTAACCTGTAATGGCAGACCTGAAAAACAGCTCCCTAAGAGGAGCTGGTCAGTGGTGAATGGGCTGGATAAGGGGCTGGATAGCACTGCCCTGACTCAAAACCCCTCTCTGGTTTATCTTTAGTAAACTCATCTTTGACTAAAGCCACTACCTCAACTGCTCCTCTTCCAATCTCAGCCATGGGATATACTGCTTTTCCTGACTGGGGGAGTGGGAAGTAGCACACAAAACCCACCCAACCAAACAAAAAAATTCACCTGCCTCTATTTAACTAAAGCACTCTCTCCAAAGTCTCCGTACATGGGAGCACTAGGTGGGCTTTATGTTTTGGTGTATAATGGCCTCCACTCCCATTGTAGGTGCCTCCCAGAGTCTCCCAGGTGGCTGATATCTCAAGGAAAAAATGACAAAGCTATGAAAATTGTCAGAGATATGGCTAAAAAAAATCGGAAAAAGATGCCTTCCCATTTTCAGGTGAGCTCAGGGTTTGCCTGTGCATATAAGTAAGCATCATGACAGTACCTTCCATCAGTTCCTCCCAGTGGAAACTAAATGTACTATATACTGACTCTTCCATAGGATATTCAGTTTGAAGAGGAAGATTGTGGAAAGCAGAATCCCTCACTATTTGACCTTGTCAGGACACCACAGATAAGAAAAAACACGCTCATTTTGATGTACAACTGGTAAGAATATAATGTTAGAGAGCTGTTTTTGAAGCTCTGGTTTTGAAAACCCCATAAGGACACAGATCTGTTCTCTGACTAACAAATCCAGGACGCTCTTCTCTGCCCAGGTTCACGAGCTCCGTCCTCTACCAGGGGCTCATCATGCACATGGGAATCGCCGCTGGGAACATGTATCTGGATTTCCTGTACTCCGCACTGGTCGAGTTCCCAGCTGCCTTCATCATCATCGTCACTATTGACCGTGTCGGGCGCCGCTATCCCTGGGCCATGTCAAACCTGGTGGCTGGGGCCGCCTGCCTCGTCACAGCCCTCGTCCCAGAGGGTAAGTCACCTGAATGAAGCCCTGTGGGGGCTTCCCACCCCTCATCTGGAACCACCATGCTGCTTTGTGAGGGTCCTTGTGCCACTGCTCATGCCGTGCTGACTGTTCCCATTCCCTCACTCCCACAGGTGAAACAAAGTCCCTTAAAAACATCCACTGGCATGGGATCAGAGGTCCCACAAAATAACACTCTTGTATTAATTGACACCTGCTAAATCACTGGGATACTTCTGAATGTGTTGAATGCATTTTCTCTGCAGACTTACACTGGTTAAAAGTGATTGCTTCTTGCATTGGGAGAATGGGAATTACAATGGCTTTTGAAATGGTTTGCTTTGTGAACACCGAACTGTATCCAACATACATCAGGTAGGTGCACCCTCCCCTCGGTTGGCGTTTGGCCTGGAAACAAAATCAGTTGAGGCTGATGTATATGTTATGCTTTAGGCTAAATTAAGTTATCCTCAATAGTGTTAGATACAATAGTGTTAGAACTACACAAGTACAGTTGAACATAAAGTAGGTGAAGAAAAATTAAAATGCTTTAAAAAGCTTAATAAAGAAAAAAAGAATACTTTTAGACAAGGGGAAGCTCAAATGACTGAAATAAAGGGAAAAGTTGGGAGAACCTGGGTGGGTGGGGGATCTGAAGTCCCACATAGTGCCTGGATTTGTCCTGTGCAAGGGTCAGAGTTGTGATCCACCCCCTTCCCTGCAGTACTCTGATGCTAACATGATCCCTTTTCTGCTGAACCAGGAATCTCGGGGTGATGGTTTGCTCCTCCTTGTGTGATATTGGTGGAGTCATAGTGCCATTCATTGTCTACAGACTGGTGGAAATCTGGCACGATCTGCCGCTGATCGTCTTCAGTAAGTGCCACGTTCCCTCCTTGCTGGCCACTCCCAGGGTGCAGCAGTGGGACCCAAGTTCCAAAGGGAGGGAAAAGCCACTGAGGCAGCTGCTGTAAGTTCAGCAGAAGCCCCTTGCTCTCTATAAGGCCTTAGCCTACAATTTATGACCAGCTGCAACTTTATGCATGCACGTTTCCCTTGCCCCTATTATTTCTCCATGTGTTTTAAAGGAACTTAGAGTTGAATACAGGTTTGACAGATGGCAAAGAGCTGAGAAAAATTTTGGTGACATTAATATTTGATGGATTTAAAGCTGATTTACTGCTCTTCTGTGAGTTATATTGTCTCTGTCCAGGAGTCAAACCCTAGAATTTCACATAATTGCCTATTTAATGGAGTACAAGTATGGCTGTTATTCTTCAGCTCTTCTGACAGTCTGTTAACTGGCTCTTCTCCAGCTATTTGGAAAGAGGCTGGTAAATAAATGCAAGATAAGTGTTTGCAGACTAGTGACCTGAACTCTCAGGTCAGGGCCTGCAACACTTCTATGAATCTTTAGATCAGCACATTATTTATACAAAAATATCTTGAATGGCAATATGCAGATTATAACAGACAGGACATCTAGAAGGGTGCTTAGCAGATTTAAAATACATATGCCAAACACAAACTGGATAAAAGAAATTATCAGTGGAGAAGATAATCACATTGTCTAGGAGATAATACATTCTGTATATATTTTCTAATCTTATGTCTAGCATAAAAATGGAATGCATTTCCTGGCATGCTCTTGCACTGTAAAGGGTTCTTTATAAAGGAAGGATTGTCTGTGCAGTCTGATGTGTCCTAGTTCAGCGCATAACTCACAAGAGAACTTGGCTTGGTGCTGTCTCCACAGGACAGCCACATGCTCCATTTTTGTACCAGCATGGCAGTTTTGCATGTAGAGACTTGAGGTGCACATCTTGTATGAAGAACAAAATAAAATGCCATTGACAAGTCCTTTCTGTCTGGCAGTTGAAAGTGGTTGATATATGTTTACAAGCTCTTTGTACCTCTGTTTGATTTGAAGCTATTCTTGGTTTGATTGCGGGTGGATTGGTGCTGCTTCTGCCTGAAACTAAAGGAAGAGTTTTGCCTGAAACTGTGGAGGATGTTGAAAACTTTCACAGGTCAGTTATGATGATGAACTTGTAGCAGCTTTCACTTGAATTGGGCAAAATCCCTGCCGAGATATCCTTGAGGAAGCCCAGGGTTTACTTGGTGGCCTTCTTTGTTTCCAAGAAGTTGTTGGTTAATTTCCAGACTCTCACTGGACAGATTCTGGCCTCTTTATAAGACATGTTAAAAACGCCTGAAAACAAGCAGCCTAGGACTTTACAGGCCTGTGAATAGCTGCACTAGTCTCTCAAATGTGCTGCAACACCATTATAAATGGTATCTGTGTTTAAAAACATCCTTATCAGTGGAACAGATAAAGGGCAGTCTTGATAGTAGCTTCACATGTGGTGCGTGAAGCACCTGTGTCTACTGAGGAGCCAGAGCAAACCTACAGGAATGTATGATCATTTTCCTGGGGCCAAGGCAGAGCAGGTGAAGAACTTGAAGTTAGATGCTCACTGAACCCCTTCGTTCCTGGTTGATGTTCATGTCTTGTTATTCTTGCAGGCAAAGTGCTCCAAAGGCCAAAAAAATCTATCTCCACGTCCAAGCACCAGAAGTAGCACGTGACTGAAGAAGGCGTAACGCTTGCTGGGTAGTCTGCTTTAGGGCAGCAGCATGGAAAGGCCATTTGGAATAAATACTCTCTCAAAAGCCTTGCCTCTCTTATTTTAATTTCTCTGCATATCCTTTATTTACAGTGTTTACGGTTTTCTGATGGGATTGTCCCTATTGCTGCATAGGGACTGCTTCCCTCCCTCTGTGTACACTAAGACAAACATATTTTAGGGCTGGGAAAACTTGTCTGTGTGGACTTCAATGTGGACTTCAGGAGATCTTAATGTAAGGATGGTGTGATCCATCCCAACAAAACTTTGTAAGCCTCCATGAAGTCTGACTTTGTTGGCTTTTCTTATGAAGGGGCAGCATAATACAACAGATTTATCTCTGTTGTAGAATCAAGGTGACTACAAACCTTGTTCAATTGTGTTACAACTAGCAACAGATTTGCACAGACCTTTTTTTTTTGTAAATTTATCTTCTGCTATTTTATTGGCTACTCACAAGGATAGACACTCACAAGGATGGGCACGTGGCAACTCCAGAGCATGAAAAAGACTTTATAAAGGAAAGATTCATAAGGTTCATAAGACTCATCCTTCATGAGGTAATAGCATTATATACGTGCCCTGCAGGCGCATTCCTTTGGAGTGAGCTGGGTTCAGGACTGGGGACTTGCAGGACCCTGACCAGGGTTGCCTCAGGGAGCACCAGGGACAGCACTGGGTCTTCCAGGAAATGTCCAGCACCTTCACAAATTTTCTAGTCCACGCCATTGAGCAACTGTAGCAGACTTGTTGTTGCAGAGCTAAACAGTGGTACTGTGGCTCCCTTTGTTTTTGGTGTTGCTGGTCCCTACCACTGCTGGGAAACGCTGGTTGTCTAAAAGGGTGCTGTGAGCAGGGTACAAGATACCTCTGCCCTTTGATAATCAGCTGCAGGGAGAGAACTCCCTGATGAGCAAGGCATGGCTGGACTCTAGCTGGCAGGGCGAAATTCCCCCAGGATTGCATCCCAGAGCAGCAGTACGGTGACCTTGCACTTGCTTTCAACTGACCTGAGCCTCAGTTAATGTTCAGTGTTGCTGTGAGGGCCTCCAAGGCAGGCAAGCATGTTGTCCAGTGAGGCAGGGCCATGGCAAGGTTGCCCTGAGAAGAGTAGGCACAGATCAGGAATGACATGACTTTGGCCCGGGCAGCTGCAAAACTAGTATTTGCTTCAGGATCAGAGGGGAACAAGCTTGTCTTGAGAGGGCAAGAGGGACAGTGTGGGGGTGTAATTATGTGTTTTGTAGAGCTGGTATCCTGCTGTGGTTGCAGACATGTCTCTGCTCTGCACTAAGAGAAATCTGTCAGAACTTCTGACTTACAGTTCTTTGATACAAAACCTGTTGAAAACTCTGCAGAGAGAAAACTGGGGTGGCAGCAATAACTCAAGCTAAGCAAATACTGAGATGAATAAATGAGTAACTACAACAGCTGACTCTCAAGCCCCTTACCCATCACACTGGTATTTATTTCCATAAGCACTGCTACTGCCACAGCAGGAGATACAGGGGTGGCAGGCCCTGGAGTGCCTTTGCTTTGCACAAGTGACAGTAGCATTTGCTTCTGGTGGCACCTTAATAAACACAAGGCTAAGTGTCCTTCCTCAGTTTCCTTACTGGTGACCTTTGTCCATTCGTGGATTTCTTCCTGGAGCTGGGAAGTCAAAGACATGTAAAAGCTGGTCCAGCTGCACACGGCTGTGGAGCAGCAGCATTGTGTCCTGGGTGGGTGGTAGGAGTGTGTCTCCTCCAGGGTATGAGTCAAGCTCACGTCCTGCCTCAGGTAACACAGCTGACAGCTTCCCTTCCCCTTACGAGCAGCTGAAGCCTGTCTGTTCCTGGGGCTGCTGGAGTATAACCAGCCCAGTGGCAGGGCTGTCCCTGGACCAAGGGAAGGAGCACATCTGGACCAACCACCCTCTGACTCTGGCAACCCAGGGAACGTGGAAACAGGGGCAGGTTAATCAAAGTGGGACTGGCCCCTTAAGAAGACCCTGTCCCTCACCTAATTACTTAAACCTGGACTTCATATCAACTGTGCCTAAAGAAAACATAAAAGCTCCATGTTTTGGGGTACCTGCCAACCTTCACCAACTGGGTTTTGGCAAGAATTGCTCATTATTTTAACAAAGTTCCTGGTGTTCTCCCTGGCATCATTTGATGTGTAGATGATCTTGCAGCCAAGGACTGCACCTTGCCCTCTTGGCTGTTGCTGCCAGCACCTAAATCCAAATGCCAACATGCAAGCATAGCTGTTATTTGGACACTTTAATGCTCCTATCCCATCCCTACTCTATAGCACTGTGTCATCCTACATCCTCAGTGTTTTAAAATATTAAGAAATTGGGCCTTTTCCCACAACTAGAACTGGTCAGGAGGCAAACTCAAATCCAGAGAATATATACAAGGTGACGGATATTATATGAATCACAGCAAGAGCTGTGGAGAGGACTCTTCAACTTCAAAAGCATTGCAGAAGTGATTTTCGAGCACAGGATTGAGAGAGATCTACTTTAAAAGCCATGTTCTTTTTTTGGCTTATCTTTCCCCCCTGCCTGAGTCCTTATTCCTGACAGATGTTTGGAAGTTTGGCCATGCAAATAATCCAGCTCAGGGCACTAGGAAAACATTCATGCATAAACGCAAACTTTAATATGCTTTAATATGCAGGGCACAGTGTTCTGTTCTTGTTTGCGCTGCTCCCGGGGGGATCTGTGATGGGGCTTTCTCCCCCTTCCCCATCACTGCTCCCTAATGTTGCTTAGTTGTGCACAACCCACCACATCCTGAGGCTTCGCTGCCTCCAGCTCCTCATTGTCTTCCTTTTCATTGTCCAACTTGCCTAACATCCAGTCAACTTCTGGAATGCCAAATCTTAAAAGCCAGCCTGGGTAAGAAGTGCTTATTTTTTGTACTTATTTCTCTGGTGGAAGAGGAGCAAACCTAGGAGGGAAAAGGGGCTTCTGGATGCCTTGGTCTCCCAAAGTGGGCTCCACAGTGGCGGTGCTCACTGCTGGGTGGCAGGAGATGAGTCACAAAGCTGATTTGCTGGGCATCAGGAGTCAGAGACTGACCAAGAGCACCAAGGTTTTAAGGGATGTAGAGGGAATGGTGACAGTAAAACAGCTACTGCCTATACATTTCTTTGGTGCAGAGTCAGATGTAGCTTGGAGGAAGTGAGTTGGGCTCATGGCTACTTGCTACAGAACGGAACTGTGAGTGAACAGCCCAGAGAGATTTTTAGTTTTATAAGAATCAGAAGAAAGTGTTTCTTCATGAATTTCCCACTCATGCCTTATGAGTTGTTGCTGCCAAATGCCCTGAAACTCCAGAAGCATGAAAACGTTCAGGAGGCAAATAGAAAAAAATTGCAGAAGGATGATCCATGAGGGAGTGAAGCAGAAATGCAGGCAGACAACCTCTGGCTCAGAAAGTCCCCAAGTCTCAGAGCGTTTGCAGCTGGGGGAGTGCAACAAGGAAAACATCATCACAGGGGGATGGCTCATTGCCTGCATGTGGGGTGAGGGCTGGGCTTGTGGCTGCTCTGCTGGCCCCTTCTGCCTCCCTGCCACAAAAAAGGCAGATCCAGGGCACAATGAGCCATTACTTGGGGGCAGCTTCAGAAGTCAGAACGTGAAGATAAATGTTTTTTTCTTTACTTCTCTCCTGCCTGTGGAAGGAAAGGGGAAAAGACAGATGATGCTCCTGGTGTCTAACAGCATAATCCACCAAACGATCCATATTCTTACATTCATTGAAAACTACGTTTAATTGATATCTCATCACTGGTAATTGTTCAAATGAGGTTATATTATTTTGAAGAGCAGCAGAATAAGGAGTAAATTGAAGACTTTCTGTGGCCTTGTTGCAACTGTGCTGCTGTCTGGAAATCATATCCCAATGGTACCTTTAGAAACTTCAACTCTGGCACTTCCTACTACAAAAACTCTTTTTCTATGTGGTTTCTAAAGTAACGTCTGGGTGTGTCTATGATGTATGATTTTCCTAATGCTTCCTAGAGGAAAGCTCTCCCTGCTCTACACTGTGCTACAATGCCACCTCTTTCTGTCCAGGTTAGGTCCTTTTCTTCCCACACACAATTTTTTACCAGGTCAAGTATCTTTTGGCTTCACAGGAGCCTCAGTAAATTCAAGTGACCCTTTCAGTGTTTGTGGAGCTCTACCCCTAGCCTGGAATGTGCTTCAGAAGCTGTGAGTCGTGCCAGAAGGTGAAAGCACTGAAACCACAGGACATTCACTGCACTGCTCCCCAAATTTAAAACCACATCTCAGCCCGTTTTGTCCTTGTCAAATAAGAGCATCTCTGGGGACATCAACAGTTCCCCCACTGCTCAGTGCTTTTCAGATGGCCCATGGAACCACCCTCCACACCTTCTCTCAATGTCTGATTCACACATAAGGTGTCTGTGGATTCTGGTGAGATCACACAGGAGAGCCCAGAGCCTGATAGTGCTATCAGGAATAGCTACCCACCAGCCATCCACTGTATTTGTATGTGCGCAACAAACCCCAGCAAATCCCCAGATATGTACAGTAAGTGGAGTCTTTTTAGCCAAGTTTGCAGATGTAAAGGTGAGTTGCTGTGGTCTAGAGGATGTTGCTTAATGGCATACCTGTGCAGATTTTCAGCATCTTCGATGGTCTCAGGCAGAGCCCTTCCTTTCATTTCAGGTAGGAGCAAAACTAAGCCGCTGTCGATTAGAACAATCACAGCTGCAAGCACAGAACAAGGACCATGAAGGCAATGCAATGGTCTTGTCCATGTTTAATTTCAAGTCACTACTTAATGCCCTAATTGGACAGACAATGTCTGCCCCAGTGACAGAATAGGGACTCCTCAAAGTGATAATAACACTTTGCTTTTTATCTAGGTGATTCTTATTTTTCAGAGTAATTGCTGATAATTCTGAGGTGTATCTGAGTCCTGGAAAGCTGTCCTAGGGCACAGACTCAGAGGGAGCCTGGCTTCCTTGCTTTGGGCACGCAGAGCAAAGGGAACAGGTTTTGCCTCTGGTTGTGCAGCTGGCATGGGACTGAGGTGTCACTGGCTAGCTGCCATCTCCACTTCTGGCTAGATCAGGATGTGCTCAAAAGGTTAGTACTGGTCTACCTGGCCAATTTCACCTTCTGATTAGTTTTAAACACTTCTAGGACCGTACTGAGGGCAGATGGTTCATGCAGGCACACAGGTTTGAATATGTGCAGTAGCTGACACTGAAGGTATCCCTTTCATGGGATAGCAACCTTGACATTAGGGCTGACATGTTCCTTTGCCATCCTAAATTGCCATGGTATCCTTGACAGACTGGGCACCGTGAGGTGGAGTGTAACTTTTATGCAGGGAGACAAGGCCATCCTGCTTGGACCTCAGCCTTTCTGTGAGAGGGACAGAACCCAGAATTATTCCTCCATTGCGAAGGGCTCAGTAGGAGGAAGTCAAAGCTTGAAAGGGCTGTCCCAAAAGCATGGGGTCCCCTTCATGGCAGAAAGGGCTAATGGGTGACTTTGCTACCACTTCCAAACACCCAGATGGAACAGACTTACCAAGCTGTATATTACACATGTACACACGTGTTTATACATCTCTCCATGGGGTTTTTTAAAGACAGGAAATGAATCACCCAACAAATTCATCTCAGGCTTGTCCAATCAACCCATCTGGCAGTTCTCTTACCAAAGATGACCAGGGGCAGCTCATGCCAGAGCTCTGACAGTCTGTACACAAGGAAGGGTGTTATGATCCCACCGAGGTCACACAGGGACGAGCAGACGAGGACCCCCAGGTTCCTGCAATGCACACGCAAATACACACACTCATGAACATGTCACCAGCTCTGCCTGGGGGTGCCTTGTCCAGCTCTGCACCCCAGCACCCTGGCAGGACCCACAAGGGTTCACCCAGCCCTGCTGCCAGATAAGCAGGCCAGCACTCTGTCCAGGATTTGCAGCTGATGGGAGACAGGATGGCCCGTGACCCCTGGGAAGGAAAAGACAGGAAACACCCTGAGGTGTAGGAAGAGACTTGGAAAGACCTGGTCCCTGTTATGGTGAATATAATGAAAAGAGAGCACAGGCAGAGCATTCTCACAGGCAGACATACCACAAGATGAATTGGGTGAGGATGGGGAGAGATAGACAAGGTGAGACATTAAGACAAGTCCTGTAGTGGAGAAGCAATGAGCATTTGACTTCTACTGGTTCTTGGAGCTGCACTGGACAGGGAGCCTGAAGGGTGTCTGGAAAGTTTCTTACGCATTCCCTCAGAAACCTGCTGCCTCAGTGCTGGGCTCAGAAGTGGGGAAGGAGCTTTGGCCATGAAAGAAGGTGGGTTTCTGCTGCACCACCCAGCATCTCTCCTCCACCTTTTCAAGGTATATTTATACAAGCAAATTCCTCTTCCATGGCAGTGCATCCTCAGCTGTGAGACAGTCTCTTGGTCTGTCACAGAGAAACACCCAGCTTTTACCTGCTGATAGAAGGTGGTGCACTTACCTGAGAAATGTTGGATACAGCTCAGGATTGGCCACGCATATAATTTCATAGCACATGGTGATTCCCATCCTGCCCAAGCAAGCTGCAGTCATTTTAAGCCAGTAAAGAGCTGGAAAAACATTGTTCACATTGAGGTTGGAATACAGAACTTTGGTTTTCTTTTCCTCTTGACATAAACCAGCATTAAATATTTAATTTAGGAAGTAGTAGAGTTTGCTGTCCTGAAGGGTTAAGCGGACAGTGCATGATGCTGTTCTGTTTCACACAATAAAGTATTTATAATGCAGTTGTCTTTTGATTCAGGCAAATAACCAAGTCTCGAGACTTTGCTAGGTTGCTGTCACAGAGAGGAGTAACCAATGATACAAAGCAGTTTGGGTTATCCAGTGCATTAACCAAAACCTTATGCAGGACATCACTTGTTGCTTGCAATAAAGCTTAACAGAGGGCAGCTGCTCTGTTGGGTAGTTTAAATCTGCTTATCAGCAAGATACTCTGTGCTTTTGCACAGAGGCTTGTGATGGCTTTCAAGCCAGGACAGGTTTGTGTTTGCCTCTCAGTGTGTGGTCTGTAATTGCTATCACACCTGTAGCTACAGATGGCTGCTGCAAATAAAGGAATATCCCAGCCCTGCACACAGAGTCAGCCCAGGACATCTCTGTCTGCCACGTGGGCTTTTAGATCCCAAACTGTCCTCGCCTGTCCCCAGTGTGCGGTGCTCTCTCAGGCACTACTGCGCCCCATGCCCTGGCACCTGACTCCTGACTGCCCCAGCAGAGCCCAGCAGCACCTTGCACAGCCACTGCACTCCCCAGCCACCCCGTAAAATACGTTTCCATTGTCGACACTCGGGGGTTTCTGCATGTAACATTTTTCCGTAACATTTTGTGTGTTTGTTCTTATAGCCACTGTGAACTCGGGCACTGTTATGTCTGTAGTTTCAGCCTACTTATATTCCATAAAACAAAAGGAAAGGTATTTCATTTGGTGACCCTTAGCTGACACACTGCTTTGAGACAATGGCCTTGGAGCAAATGCTCAGCTAAACCAAAGCCAAGTGCCACTCTGGTTGTTCAGCATCCTACATTCATGGCAGCAGCACAGCTGATGGCAGAAAGCACTCACTGTACCCAGATGGTGCTTAGAGTGTGTGCATGTGCCTACACATTTTTCCTTTTTAGAAAACATGGAGAATTTTGGATGAAATCCCTGAATTGTGCATTCAAATACAAACTTTTGGCCAGATAAAAATTATGGACTTAACATGGCATGCTTCATGACCTTGCACCTGCAGACTTACGATCTGATTTGATGCCATTTTGGAAGTTTAATTCACCCCATTTCTCCAGCCTCTCATCAGCAGTTAAAAATGCTGTTGGTGGGATGTAAATTAGTTTTTATGGTGTTTGTCTTCACTGGATCACAGTACTGACATGGGCCAGGTTATCAAGGATCGTTTTCTACTTTCCAGGGCAACAGCCAAGAGACCTCCTCGACGGAGGAGGTTTGCACCACTCACTGTCTGGGATGAATGCTGTAGCGAGGCACGCAGCCCCCGTCACCACATTGGCTGCAGCCCAGGTACAGCGGCGGCCAATTCGGTCCAGTGTCAGCATGAGGATGAGGGCGGCTGGGAACTCAACAAGAGCAGAGTAGAGGAAATCCAGATACATGTTCCCAGCGGCGATTCCCATGTGCATGATGAGCCCCTGGTAGAGGACGGAGCTCGTGAACCTGGGCAAAGAAGAGGGTGCACGTGAAGCCAAAGCCCCTGGGAGAGAGTTTACGCAAAGAACTGAGTTTTGCAGCTGGTCAGGAGCAAAACAGGCTTAAACCAGTGGTGATGATTTAAGGGCACCAAATCACACATCTTCATTTGAGCTGCAAAACCTTCCCATTCTTACCAACTATACATCAAAATGAATGTGTATTTTCTGATCTGAGGTGTCCTGACCAGGTCTAGAAATGAAGGTTTCAACTTTTCTCCATCTTCATCTTCGGAGTTGAGATTCTGGCAACACAGGTGACAGGACAAGAGATTACAGTGGGCAGGGGAGAGGGTGGTGAGCACAGCAGCAAATATTTTCCTTTAGATTGATGGTAGGATGAGGGTTTTCATTTGCCAGCTAAGTAAAAGAGGGCAAGATAACTTCTCCAGAGTACTTTGGGTAAAATAAATGTGAAAATGTATACAGACAGTCTTCATATGCAGTGTATGGCGTGAAGCAGCATTTTAAAAAATAATGAATAAGGGTATTCTGGAATTTTAAGTCATGAGATTTGGCAAGTTTACTCTTGACTGACACTACTTAAAAGAAGGATTTTTGTTGTCTGCAGGCCATTTTTAGAAACATCTCTTCCCAAATATGCTCTGTGAGGGTCCTAGGCAGTCAAAAAAAACCTCACTTGCCTTTGCTTTAGGGAACTGCAGTGATTTTGACCATCAAGCTGCTCCTTATCTAAACCCAACACAATACTAAACTCATACCATTATTTGTCTTGAACTCAGCACATATGCAGCAAATGCAGTGCAGTCACCTGGAAAGAAAGAGGTAGCTTCCTCCTATTTCCCTTGGCGATGCGCTCAATGACTTCCATAGCTTTATCATTTTGCTTTTGAGCTATGAGCCACCTGGGAGACTCAGGCAGACACCTGCAACACATACAAGCATGACAGCTACAGGGAAGGAAAATGCACGTTCCTGGTACCTGGAAAATGAAAGTGGAACTGTGTTGCTCAGGCTAGGATCCTATGGTGCTTTGAGGATTCACAGATGGAATTGAACTCAGTGGTAGCTGTGGCTGCCAGTGATTTTGCACTCTGATTTGTGCTCCACTTGAGTGACAAGGTCGCCTGAATGTCTTAATTTTTTTTTTTTAATCTAGATAAACCTACTTTATTATGGTTTGGAAACATTAGTCTGAGATACATTCTGTTAAAAAGACTTAGAAATAGCTAATAGTCTGTGGATACAAAAAAGAGCAGCTGTAAACCTGATCCTTAATTTCTACCACGTTAAAAATAACCTTTCAAACAAAAAAACCCCTCCCAATTCTGTTCCCTGATCTAGTTATTTTATTTTCTAAGGAGCATTTTTAATCAACTTTAAAAAAAAAAAGAAAAAAGTGTTGATTGCATTAAAAAAAACCCCAAAACAATTCTAATCAATGATCAGAAAACTGTCTTCTCGCAGTAGCTCAAGTACCGGTCAAGAAGTAATGACTTATTATTTTGTAATGTGTGGCAGGGACTCCAAATACACAAGCATATGTTGCAGGCAGCCCCGTGCTCTTCGGTGATTCAGAGTAAACCTTTGGGCAGAGGGAACAGAAAAATGCCAAATCTCATCCAATATCATCTTGGAAATCCTATGTGTAGCACTACAGCTGATCTCTGTGGAGAAATGTCAGCTCTCAGCCACCATCCAGTGATTTTATCAGTGTGGTGTGGCATGGCATTACTGGGAGCTGCAAGAGCAGGCACTTACCAGTAGTAGAGCAGGAGAAAGAAACTGGGCAGCGTGACTGCCAGCTGGAGCCACCTCCAGTGTGGAAGTGCATATGCCAGGGCGGTGAGGATGAGGAGTCCCAGGCTGAAGGCAAGCTGGTAAGTGATGCCTGCTGCCCTCCGGTAGTCTGAGCCAACAAATTCTGCAACTGCAAAGAGAAGTCATATGAGCAAAAACAGATTGGTTTGGAGAGCCAGGGGAGCATAACTCCTGCCAACTGAGACCATGTGTAGCCCTGTGCTTAGCTGTGTCCTTGTACTGGGGCACGTGGGCTTGGGTTTTGATGGGAAAGCAGAGCTGATCTTGGTCTCTAAATCACAGGGCAAGTCCTGATCCTGATCAGCTGGGAACTTCCCCTGCCTTTGATGATGTCAGGCCCTCACCCATCAACCCAGGCCAAAAGTTGCTTTTTTCAGCCCACTCCTTCAAGCTAAGAACTAAATGGCAAAATAAAATGGACAAATGTGACTTGTTTGCCTTCATCTCCCTCCACCCATACAGCTTGGGAATAGAGCCTCCCTACCCACCAGGCACATGGAGCAGCACAGCAAAAATCATTTTGGCACCAAGGCTCTGAAACACAAGTGTTGTCTTTCACATCACCACTTGCTGCCTTTCCCAGAAAGGTACCATACATCTTCACAATATTTTCAATTTGCTCACATCTCTAGACCTTGCCCTTCGTATTGGCATGTGCTCTCCCGGTATGAACATTTCCTAGTTTTCAGAGCTGCCTCCTAATTATTCCATTTACATCTATGAGCTGGTGCAAGCTCGGGTCACAAGCACCTGCATTTAAGCAAGGAGGTGCAGTTTGGCAGTCAATAGCACAGTGCCACACTCTGCTCTTGTTACGCAGGGTGCTTTGAAAACCAGACGGCGCCAGTGGGGATCAGCGCAGCTGCCGTACAGGGGGTTCCTGCCCAGAGGGGTAACTGCAAAGTGCCGTAACTGAGGACGTAGCCTGTGAGCCAGCCCCCCTTGCTGACCAGCCCCTGCAGCAAGCGGAACGTCACCGCCCAGGGGTAGCTCGGTGCAAAGGCCATCAGAACCCCTGAAACCGCATTGATGAGGACGGTGACCAGAAGGCAGAGTTTGCGCCCAAACCTGCAGAGGGAAGGAAGAGAAGAAAGAGGTTCAGCTCCTGGGAGGGTAAGGTGGCACACCAAACAGTTTGAAGAGGCTGGAAGGGATCCCTGTCCCCCTCTTCTGTGCTCATTTTGAATAGGAGTCTGTATCTGCTCTTCTCTTTGCAACATTTTCCATCTCAATGGAAGCTTAGGGAATTCCTCTGTCTTGTGTTTTCAGGTCATTGGTCACTTTTGGTTAATGACTTAGCCAATGAACTCAAGATTGCTCTGATATGGCTCCCCAGCCCAGCTCTCAAAGCTGAAATAGCTTTTTGATGGGAATCTTGTTTGCTAACTGTGATCTTTACATATTTGCTTATCAACCTTGGCTGACTGTTGAGCTCCTCTTGAATAGGGTTTTGTATATCCCTGTTGTCATTCGTTTTATCACCATGACTCACTGATAGGCAGAAATAGATGGTTTCCAAATGAAACAAGCTTACTAGAACACTGGAAAGGCATTTTTTTCTAGCTGACAGAGATATATTCAGTTAAAAATATGAATTATAAAAGCTGTTAAATTAGTCTATATCCACTAACAAAAAGAGCATGATAATAAATGCCAGCCAAAATAAGTGTCTTTTGTTCTCCACAACAACATCAACAGATCTCACCACTCATTCCTTCTCTGATGAACCCGACATACAGACATTTTTGACTTGCCTTAAAGTCCAGCCCAGGAGAGCCTCATCAGACCACATTTGAGACTTCTGGGTTTGCTTTTACCCTAAGCACAATACACTCTGGTTATGGTATTTTGTGTTGCTCTTGGGTGCTTGCAGTGCAGGAGCAGCAGTGAACTGGGACAGGGTGGTGTGAGCAGAGTGAAGACCCCTCAATGCTCTGACATGTATGTGTTTTATCTTAGGAGGAATTATATCCTACTCCCTCATACTTTTGCTTCACAATAAGCTTTTGTAAAAAGATCCTTCAGTATTTTGACAGAGAGAGAGAGAGCATATCAGATATAAATGGCTATGAGTGGAAGCTCCAGTTTCTGGTGGCTCTCACGGTCATATGCAGACAAGAAATGTCTTTGCTAGTGAACATGATTGCTTAATCCACCTCTGTGCTGAAAAGGTGATCTGAAGAGTAGTGCTTCTGATGGTCATGGAACCTGCTCACTGATATTTCATGTCCTGTTATGGCTGAACGAGTGGCTGCTATGTATCCCCTCTTTTGTTCCCATAAGCTGTGCATCACCATCCAAGCCTCAGTTCTGGGAAAGAGGATGGAAGGCTTTCAAATTTACTAGAAGATTAGCCAGAAAACAAGAACTTGGATTTAAGGGGGGAGGATGGGGGACTGACAAACGTTTTTGATTTTAAAAAAACCCCAACCAAACAAAGATCTTCTAAAGTACATGTGAAGAAAAGCCAAAATTGTCATAATTCTGTCCACCTTTGTCTGTGAAATCAGACAGGGGACTCCATCCTAAGACTGAAGACTGGATGCAGGATCTTTGTGATACTGCTGTAGCCTTTTGATGTATTCCACCTGAGAAAGTCTTTTGCCGAAGGTGTAGCCACACAGAGTTACTTTAATAAATCACTACCTTCAGATGAAAAATCAATTTAGGCAGAAAACTTATAAAAAAGCTGGTCTGGTTCACTGGCAGTGAGGTAATGGTTTAAAAAGGACTGGAAAGCAGTCTGTCCAATCTGTGCATAGATGAGCTTTTCACACACAGATTTGTCTGTGTGGAGGGGCAGGTTGGGGTTAGCTACAACTCTGGTGGCCACTTCTCCCACAAAGGTGGTGTGCACAAGCGACAGTATGTTTGCCTCCATTGAAACATGGGAGCAGGGACCAACGAGATAAACACAGTCCCATCCTTATTTTGTGACACTGCAGAAGAATTGCAGGGGATGGCTGTGCCCCTTCCCATAGACCTTCCTCCCTGGAGGAGCGGGACAGTCAAAAGAGGAGGAAAATAACAATATCTATTCAACAGAGAAAAGAGAAAATCTTGGGGCCAATCTTGGGAGTAAAAGGCTATTGAGAATACAAAGCAAAAAAAAAAAAGAATTCAAGACAGACTGACTCTACAGAAGGGTTGTTGTCTCCCTGTTACCTTTAGTTCTTCAAATTCCAGTCTCAGACTCTTTTGCCTTTTTACCAAAAAATTTGGTAAACATGCAGAGGAAGATAAGCTACAAAGCATTAAATTTGTTCAGAGTCTAACCCCCCAAAAATATCCACTGGGTAGATATATGACACAATGATATTTGTGATGGAAAAGAGGAGATGAGGGAGATTAAGGTCTAGAACCAGCTAAATACAGAGTCAACTGAGAAAAAGGAGGACCAAATGAAATTTAGGAAGAAACAACTACTTCTATTTCTGTATCTAAGAACAACTGCCCTATTTTGAAACTGATTTATGGCCATCTGGATACTGTTAAAATTAATGTGAAACAAATTTATGGCAAAGATGAGCAAATAGTTCTTGGTGCAAGAGTCAAAATTTCATCTTGGACTCTGAGCTTGTGTTGCAGTTTGCACCTGTGAAAGAAAACAGAATCTCTTTATTGTGTGAATTTCTCAGGGCTGTAAAAGTGGAGCAATACCTTGGCATTTCCATGGATTCTTGGGTCACAACAGCCCCTGAAAGCAGGGCCTCAGAAACCACCATCCACCCCTTTGTAAGTGAGACAACTTTTGAATCAGGTATTGATTGCATTAATTTTCTTTCTGAATTGTGAAGTTGTTGAACAACATCAGAAAGCAAACAATCAGAGGAAACAGTTCATCTCATGTCTGTCTACATCCTGCCTACCTGTCTGCTATGTAGCCAATGCTCACAGAGCCAAGAAAAAACCCAGCATTCACACATGACTGGAAGAGGTCCAGCTTCCAGGAGTCCTCACACACCAGATTAAACTGTAAGGGCAAACACAGTTAGAAGCACAGGGATATTCCCCAAAAAACACAGCTGTTTGAGGAGGAAGGAAACCAATGGCATCTAGAAAACAGACTTCAGGAAAGAAACTCTCTAACCTCAAGCTGACATCTGCAATACATCTTGTTAGGATTTTCCCAGACCTTGTGAAGAAGTTACACCCTGGGAAAGGCTGCATAATGACGCATAGGGAGAGTGAGTAAGGGAGAAAAACTCCGAATGAACAAATAAAAATGTTCAGAACAATCTCGCCCTCTTGTCCCCATCCATCTGCTTGACACTTGGAGGACTCCTGAAGTATTGTCCCCTTCCCAGACCTGTCTCAAGGCATGCATTTCCTCGCTTCACGAAAGCAGTGGTGGGTGCGAGATAAGGGGCTGCAGTCACGAGCCGTGCTGGGGTGGAGCCGTGAGACGCCTTTTCCACATCTCATTAGCAGTGGCAAACCGCCCAGGATTTGGCTGACTTTTCTCTGCAGAGAGTGGGTACTTGGTAACTTGCTTTTGATTTGCACTTAACAGGTTGCCAGGGCATACCCAGCAAAGGGAGGCGGGCAAACTGGTAATAATTTCTTTACAGCTGGAAACATTCACTCAAGTGTAGTTAGCCCACAGCCCAGAAAGAAGCATGAATGTATTTGGCTGCTTATTTGGTCTTTCTCTAACCCACATGAGTTTGCTGGGGCCATAGCAAACAGCTCAGCTCGGTTTCCCTGCTGTGGAGGGCAGCTGGAGTGCTCTTTTCTGCCTCAGCCCATCTGTCCAAAGAGAAAATGAGATGGACTTGCTTTGTAACAGTGACGATAGTGAAGCAAGGAAATATGAATGCCCTGCCCAAGGAAACTGTGAAGTATCCAGCAATGCATTTTTAAAGAAGGAGTTACAGAAACATCTGCAAAGGCATGGTTTAGGTGTAGCTAATACAGATTTGGGACTGGAGGAGAAGAATAGATCTGTTCTGAGGTCTTTCCTATACTTCCCATCTCTACATAGCTTTTAGACTCTTAGTACTGGTTTGCACAGTTTTTCATATTCTAAATGATATGGTTTAGATACTGTAAATTGCTGCTGTTGCTAAAGCAATGTCTGAGAAATGTAGCCCCATCCTCTGCTTCTTGTTCATTGTAGGTGAGTATCAGTTTGGATTATCATCCAAATGTGCAGTTCATCAGTTTGGGCTATGGGGTGCTACCTTCAGTTTGGTGACAGAAATAATGAATTATGAGAATAGCCATTGATGACAGGATTGTAGTATTATGCTCCCAGGAAAAGCAATAATTTCCCATTATTTGTGTATATGAATCTGTGCTCTCAGTGCTTAGCAGGTTCTGATATTCACTATTTATTGGCAGTCAGACTGTACACCAGAAGCAAACTTTACTAATCCAGCATCTTCTGGCTTTCAACTGTGCAGACCTGAGTGATTTTTCTGGACGAGCTATGTCTTACCTCAGTCACGAGGGAGCTCCCTGGGGAGTCGTAGACCCAGCCATCCCGGCAGGGACCGAGGGGGACGGTGCTCCCACTGCCCACGAGGCTGCCGAGGGGGTCAGCGCAGCTGATGCCTGTCGTGTTCCAGTCCACCTCGTACCTCCTGCAGCGGCTGTCGAAGCTGGCCCCGTGGCCATCCCACCCGGGCACTGTGTGATTCAGCTGCTCCTCCAGGCTCCAGCCACACCGCTGGCTCAGCTCAGCCACCCCGGGGCTGTGGCAATGGTGCTCGGGGGTGAATCCCAGGAAGAAAATCCCTACATAAATGGGAGCAAAAGTAGCAGAAAGCAGGCATAAGACAAAGAGGGCTTTCTTCTGAAAGAAGTCAAATTCTCCGACCTGCTCTAAGAAGTCATCTAGGGTTGGCATCTTTGTGTGTCACAAATCATTAAAATATCTAACTGTTGCTTTCCAGGGCTTTGACCTTCACTGTATGCTTAAATAACAGCTGAAGTGTTTGCTCTAAACTCACAAACAAATAATTAATTAACTTTGTCAATTGTCAAGCCATGTATCTTAACCTTTGTTTCTTAAATGCCGTTTCTAGACACACTTGGGCTGTTCTTTTTGGCTTCTGTTATGAGTTTTTTCTATATACGACATACTTGAAATGCAAGATCTGATGTCTTAGTTGTGGCCATTTCAGTCTATCACTGAGGATCTGTCAGTGCACAGTATGGGCAGGTGGTAATTCCTCTGTCCAGCATTTTCAGAGGACATAAATACTATGAAAGCAATATGATCCTCTTCCTCATATACATCTGAAGAATGTTATACTTAAAATTACAGTGGACATAGATGACTGCTGGCATGCTGTTTTGAAGGAATAGAGGAAAACAATGAAGCAAAACCACAACAGGGCAGATTTCTTTTGAGGACTTAATGGCTGAAGAATAGTGTTGTGCCTCAAATAGGAAGCAGACCAGTCACTGCAGTACAAGCTGGGGCTTCTGAGGCAGAGGTGACCAAACTGAACATGCAGGGATTCATGTGCAGCTGCCCCACACTCAGAGAGCTGAGAGGGGCCCTTAGACTGGTCACCAGCCCTTGCATGACCATCCTGCCCTCTGCCTCCTGCCCTGCACCCTGTGGAGGCAGAGGGCAGAGGTTTCTGCAAGTGTAAATGTGTGCTTAAGCAATGGAGACATCATGAGTCTCCTTTACTGAGAGGGTGATTAATGTTGTGTTCCCAAAGCCATGGTTGCATAAGGTCCTTTCATGTTGTTCCGCATTTCCTTCAATGATGGAGGACTGGAAGAGTTTCAGTGCAGCTGAACATCAAAAGTGTGGATTTGGACAAAAAACATCTACGGGCAATGATTTCTGCCTGAAAATTTTCTGCCATCTGCAAATCTTTCTAAGCCAGACTAATGACTTTATAGCTGGTTAGTGCTTCTGAAGGGAATCCCTGAGCAGGCTGCTGTCCCTGGATTAATTTTCCCCTGAGGAGCACTCAGTGACCTCTCTGAGTTTTATGATGCACAGAACTAAACCATGAGGAAAACAGAGGTGATAAGTAATGTGGTATTTTAAAGGGCTATTAAAAACAAGCGCTGTTGAGTTACCATGGCCAGCAGTCCTAGGAAATGTCATGAATCACAAACAGGACTACTACCATGCAATAAACATCTTTCACAGCTAAGAAAAGGCCAGACCTTAGACCGTGTACAACTGAACAGTTTACGTATCTCTGTTCAGGTCTGGTTTACATCAGAAGCAGAGAATGGACTATTCCCCCTGTTAATGCTCAAGGAGCTCACTGCAGTAGCAGCTTTTAATCCTTGCACCCACCCGAACACAGACTACTCAGCAGTGCACATATTTGATGCAGTGGTTAACAGCTAAAGCCTGTGTCAGTCAAAACTGAATTAAACGCAACAAGAAGTGCATAAAATCTAGAAATCTGCTTTGCTCCCTTTCCTGATTCTGCCTACTGTAGTTTCATGCTGGGGAAAGCAAGAAAAAAGACTCCTGCAAGTATGGTGTTCACATGCCAGTTATGCTGGCAGAAGCTGGTGTCTCTGATTTTGTAGCAAATTAATGCTCTTCTGAAAAACCTCCACTGTCATCTGAGTATGCTCTTATATTGCCTGGAAGCAAACTGTGGTCCTACAGTGGAAGTGACCACAAGTAGCTTCACATACTGCATGATGTCCAGAGGTTTGTGTTATTGTCATCCAAGCTACCCTTGAATATCCTGACCAGTCTCTCCTGTGTACGGTCTCACCGCTCTTTGGGGAAGTGAGCGATCCATCTCACCACCATAAAGGTGACTCTTGTCACCTGGACACCTTAGTGTGGGTTTTTTTCCACTTTGCTGGGGACAGAACAGGGAGTAAGCATACATACAGTTCTGCTGGTGGATCTGAGTGCGTGTGAACAGAGGCAGCGTGAGAGCTGGCCAGGGTGACATCTGTACTGAGACACTAAACAGGACTGTGTGTGGGCTCAAGCACTGTCCCATACCCACACTGCTTAACCTTTACCACCCTCCCTAGTACTGTTTTGCCTGATTCCTGTTAGCACGTCACAACACCCAGGCAGGTGTGGGGATGGGATGCCAGGCAGGTTGTTTCTGGTAGGCAGGAGGGAAAAGATCACCCTGCCTGGGGATGGTGGATACAATGTAAGCCTTTGGCTCTAGCCTAGCCATTTATTAGCACAGATGCAGCACAGCACCTGTTACATGCAGTTCAGCATATAACACATAATTCAGCCAGATGAGCAAAGCGAAGAAAGCTGGAGCAGCTCTGTTAGAGGATATCTGTGCCCCTGACAGAAGACCCATATTGCTCTGCAGTGGCAGGTTCATGAAACAGTGTCAAGTGTGACAAGTTTCCTGGGTATAATCAGTAATCCCTTCAGTCTGCAGTAGTGAACCATTACCATGACTGCTTTAAAACACACCAGCCTTCAAAAACTCGGGTAAATGTTCCTGTACTCTGACCTTTCCAAGCTTTAGATGTAGGTTCTAGGGGTTGGTGAAATGTGAACAAAGCAAAGCCTACCACATTCCTGTAAAAAAGTTACAGATAAAAGGCGTACTGATAATGATAGTTTATATAGCTGTTGGCTGTCAAACAATACCCCCAATTCAAAGACCTGAAAGCATCTTCTCATGAAATCACTTGTGAAGACTGAGGAACTGAGGTAGAGTGATCTGGCTGGCTAGCTCTTCAGAGAAACTGATTTTCAGGTATTTTAGAATTTAGGCTAAAATAATTTGCTAGAGGTGCTTTAGACAGACTTTTCCATTCAGGTGCTTCCTGACATGTCCTACAAACCTTTTTGCATAAGTAAACATTTCTGCATTGATTTAGTTCTAGTGAGTCTTTCATCCTTTCCCTTTAGTGATGATTTTTGTTCAGTACTTGCCCATATTCAGACCTTGTCATAGCTCGGTTTCCCGTGAATATATCAAGAACACAGACTTTTAACAGGGATCTCTGAGCATGCTGCTGTCTGCCATAATCATGTGCTACCATGTACGTGAGCTGGACATACTAGATTCAGAGCAATGTGATGGAGAATCACTGGAAACATCCATACAAACAAGTCATGCACCCACTGCGGTGCTCTGCCTGTGCATTGGGGTGCTGGTGCTTCAGCCAGTCTGATTTCTTGGTGCAAAGGTCCCATACCCTTTGCTACAGCCTGTTGTGGCACTTGGTGGGCTCATACACCATGAATTGAGTCAGCTTGCTAAGTAGACAGAGGCCGATCGGAGCAAATATCTGCTGCAGTCAGTTGTAGGGGCTCACTGAAGGCACGAGGAAAATCCAGCACAAAGGAAGGCACAGGACCACACGGGTCAAGCTGCTGGGGGAGGGAGGCTGGAAAGGAGAGGGAAGAAGCACGTTGTGCTTGTGGTGATGGAGAGACCAGCTGTCTTGTAGCTTTTGGAAGGGTTTCACCTGGGCTAATATCAGCCATGTAAAAGCCAAGCGTGTAGCATCTAGGTACCGCTGGATATATATCCACATGTGGAGCAGGAGCCTACAGATCTGTGCACCCAGAGCTGTTAACAGCAGCTGGAGCACCCCTCAGGCTGTGGCTAATCTGGTCAAGATGTTGGCAGATGTGGACCTTTCTGACAAATTAACCAGGGCACAGAGAGCTCAGGGTGGGGCTGACTGCAGGTGGCCAGACAACGGTAGAGCTCGTGTGAATCCTGGTGGGAGAAGGGTGCCTGTCAAAAAACGTTTAAGCAAATTTCGACTGCCAAACAAACTGTGACACACCAGTGCATTGGGTCATGGGATCTCAGCTCTTCAGGTCAGCACTGAGGGCTAGATATCCAAGAGCTGACTGTAGAGGGAGCCTACGCACCTTGTTTTTAGGCTGCTCAACTTATTTCATAAAGCTTGTGTTTGCACTTGATATTTATTTGCACCATGAGAACTTAATTTATATTTGAGGGAAACAAAGTGTACTTTTTGGTTGGCTCATATACTACTAACACATTTTCATTTGATGATAATCACACTATATCTGGCAAAACCCTCTAAGATTTTTTGTGTCTAGATCCAAAAGTCACAGCTTGAGCTCATTTCTTCCTTGAACTTTAACTACCACTTAGTATTGTGTAACCCAGGAATATCTCTCTGGGTGACAAAGACAGCTCAGCGCACATTTCTCACTCCTTGGCTTTTGCCGTGGCATGGAGCATGACATGTTTCTGGAGTTTGTCCTCTGAAGGTTTCATTTCTGCAGTTGTGAGGTGGCATGGCTTTTGCCAAGAGCAGGAGCACTGCTGAGCTGCTGTACCACTGGCATTTGGCTCCAGGGCTGCCGGAGCGCTGTGTGAGCAGCTGTTTGGGCCAGGATGAGGATGCTTGTGCTGCCCAGGGAGAGGGGATCGACCCTGGGGCAGCTTGGCTTGTTGTGAAGCTGTACCATGGTCCCTAGGGTCCTGCTGCTTTGTTCTGACTTCCCAAGGAGATGGCAAGGTCATCCCACAGTGCACTTGGGGTTTGTACAGCCGCTCTTATCAAAGGGTGCAGTGATAACAGGTTAGTCAAAGGAGCAAAGGAGTCCAGGCAGTCCTGTAACTACTGGCACAGAGCCTGGAGGGTGTGCTGGGCACTTCAGGAAAAACACACAGGTTTTTTTAAATGCTGATCAGAGAATTTTCCTGAGCACATCCACCCATCCGCTTCACAAAACTCCCCCAAGAGCTGTCTGGAAGGGATAAGTACATCTATCAGCAGAGCCAAGGATGGACTTAGCCAGACCAGCCTTCCCAGCTCTGGGATGGTACAGCACAGATACAGCACAGGCCATCCACAGTTATCCCCATTTCTCAACCCAGCCTGACTCCACAGCTGCCTGGACTGGGAAGCCCGTGGCTTCCAGGGCTGCAACTTCCTCTTGAGGAAAACAAAGAACAAGCAGTCATCCGAAGGGCTTGGAGTCTCGGGTTTGTTATTTCTTTTGCGTAGTTGAGCTGCTGATACCTGCTCTAAGGGTAGCAGAACCAACATGAGACAAGCAGTGCAAACAGTATGGGTACTGCAAGGCTAGAGCCTGCTCAGAGGACTTGATAAACAACTGAGGATGGGGTGAACTGGGGACTGAGGCTGCATCATAACATATATTTCTGCTGGTGAAGGTAGGTTTTGCTGTCACGACATACTGAGTAACTGCAGCCAAAGCTACCTGTCAGGGGCTGAGGTGGTATCTATTTCACCATTCTCAGCCTGGGTATGGTCACTCCTGAGTTGATTTAAACATGTTGACTCCTTCTGTCCCACATATAGAGACTTCTTTTGGACCACCAGGAGTGGGAGCAAGAAAAAATCATAGGAGAAAGCAAACTGGCAAGTAGCAAGCAGGTTTGCAGTTTGGAACTGGCCCTGTTCAGCGAGACTTTAATATGTAGTTAGTTACAAGCATTTAAATTTGCAGTAAGGTCTTGGGAGTGTGATTGCTTAATAAATTCCTAGATTACACATATCAATCACATACTTACTGCTGTGCTCAGACAGGGTATCACAGCTGCACAGCATGATGTGAGGCATGGAGCCATCCCTGGCACCTCACCCTGGTTCAGAGCAGGAGCAAAAGTGGTGGCAGGGCTTGAGGCTGTCCTGTCTGCAGGGATCAGAGCTGGGGTGTCCCCTTCCCACCTCTGCAGGGCTGTGCTCCCAGTGCTGCTGCTCTGAGAAGCCTGGGAGGAGAATGAAGGAGACAAGGGAGCAGCACATCCCATCATAATTTCCAGCATCAGGAGGCTTCAGATCCCTGCTTTCTGGAGCTCTGTCCTGGCCCGTGCCTTTCTGCACCTCCACAGCAGGGACAGCAGCTACCCAGAGGTGTCCCACTGGGAGGGGGAGAAAGGGGTGCTTCTCTGAGGAGTGGGTGGCTGTGTGAAGAAGATGGTGACCCTCTGTCTTGTCAGACAGGACTGCACTGGGGCAAAGTGTCCTGGCCATGGGAAGATGGACAGCAACAGAAGGGCATGAGGAGAGACTGCTCTTGTCCTTCAAAACCAATTGGTCCCCTTCAGAGTCCCCTGACTCACCTCTCTGTCCTGCCTCAATCTCTGACAGAACCCTCTGACTCCTCCTGCCGCCACCCCTGTTTTTGGCCTAACCCCTTCTGAAATACCATTTGATCCTCAGGGCAGCAACATACCATTACCCAGAGTGCTGGGTTGTCTAAACCCAGCCCTAATAGAATAAAAAGTGGTATGACATTATGAGAACTGATTTTTCTGAGTTTCTGACAGCCCTGCTCCTTGCATATCACCATGCAGCTGTTAGGATCACTGGTGTGAATGTGGTCTAATGAGAGACAGGCAATTACAGAATTCCCCCAACACCACCATGCCAGAAGAGTTCAACTTCAGTGTCATTATGTACAATAATCTTGGATTTTCTATATGGTCCTCAGCTAAAGAATCATTCTAGCACTTCTGTGAAATGAGTAACATGCACATCTCTCCTGGCACTATAAATTGCTTTTTAAAAGACAGGAGGCTTGGAGTCAAACACACACCACTTGTTAAAAAGAGCAATGAAGCAGTTAATACTGACCTAGAAAAATGGTAATTGGGGATGAAACATTGCAACAGATTTAAGGAAAGACATCTTGCCTCTGAGTTTGAAAATTTTTTTCCGGATGCAAAAAAAAGTTCAAATATATTTCGCAAGCTTGAATCTTTGGGGAGTTAAGTACCATAAGCACACAGCTGTGATGCAGCTTGTCAGTGTTTGTTTACACAATTGTTATTAGTCTGGACATTTATGTTTCTAAAAGAGCTTTCTGCTCAGCAGGAAATAAAGCTATTGCTTCTGTTCAAATTGCTTTAAAAACCAGCCCTTTTGTAGCTGAGAAATGGCACATTGGTCTGTGACATTTCATGTTCAGGTCTGCTGCCTCTGACACTGTGCAGGGGCAAGTGACGTGCTGCCCCAGTAAAAGATAAGGTGTCCAACACTACTTGTCATGTCAGGTGTTCCAAAATCTTTCCTCTGGACAAGCTAGGAGTTCCTGCTCTTAAGCTTTATTTCCATTTCTTAGCTTGTGTTGTAAATGTTTGGGGGTTGATATCTTGTAGTTTGGTTTTATGAACATTTGGGTATCTGTCTACACTTCTGAGAGATAATGAAGTATACTGATGACACAAATCCAGTTGCAGCTACAAATGAGAGAATGCAAACACAATTAACAGAGTTTCTCAGGGTCTGCAGGGATAAAGAAAACCATCAAGGAGCAATGCAAGAAGGCAGCAGTAGTTTAAATCCAAAGGGAACATACAGACCCAACATTCCTATATAAGCAGTCAGCCTTTGGTAGAGAATTGAGACAGAACCTACTGACCCATCATGAATGCAGACAGCCCTGCTTGACTTTAGCTCCAGGAGTGCTGAAATTTCAGTGGGACTAACTAGAAGTACACCAAAAGAGGCTGGTCAGAGAAGTAGAGGGAGTCAAGGATAAGGAAACTAGCTAGCAGGCAAGATTAAAGCCAAATACATACCATGTGAAATAGGAAATAGAGAGCAATGTTTTCTGTTTGGGTCTTCCCACACAGTGGATAATTGTCCAGCTGTGCTGCCCAGTGGGCTTCAGTGCTCCCTTCCCCACTGCAGTAAGTGCCTTCAAAACTGCCTCCAGTGTAAGAAATGAGGCAGTGGGTGGACCTTGGTGGTGGAAGAAGCAATGAGACAGTGACAGTCACCATTAGATATCCTATTTGGGGCAGTGGTAGGTGAGAAGAAGCTGCCCACGTGCTTCAGTGAGATCATGATGTGACCCTTGAGCATTGTAGGGTTGGTTGCCTCTTCAACAAGCATCTTTTGAAGTGAAATGTCCATGGGAAAGCTCAGCCACTTTACAGCTAAGGGAGTGGGTGGAACGAGATCATTGAACTTGGCACTTTGAACAGATGAATGATAAATCCAGTGTAGGGACATTGTTGAGCCAGAGCAGGTCTGCTCTTGATTTGGTTGGAATTGGCTAAGTGAAGGCAGGGGCGCTCCCTGCAGAAGAACTGTTCTCAGTGGACTGAAACTAAGGCATGAAGTCAAGCATGTTAATTAAGTGACTCCTTGAAGCTCAGCCTGTTAGTCAAATGAGGATAAAAACAAGGACAAAGTGTAGGAAGCATTCACAGAAGGAGCCACAAATTCAAACAGTGGAACAGCAGCATGTCCCTGTGTGTGTTCATGGGGGCAGTGTGTTTGCAGGGAGGCTCTGGCATTCCTCAGCAGGTGATTACCCAAACACGCTCCCCCGACCTGCACGGCCAGCCATGCAAACAGTGCTGGTCCCACTCTGGGTTCCCGAGACTGAGGCGGCAGGGCCGGCAGCACAGGCAGTTTTACAATGCACAGACTGTTCTCAAGGGAGGTATTTGGAACTGAGGGACCTTGTAAAATGTATATCCTGACTCTCCTATGGAGCAAACTGCCCATTCAGTACAAGAGATTACTGATAACTTCTGAATTATTGGGCTGCTCCCATAAATCCAACAGTAAGTGGACTAGGTGTGTATCAGGAAATTGTGAGCCTAAATGGTCACCCCTGAGTGCCTAAGATTGGAAATGGGTGGGCGGGGTGGTTAGTCATACCTATGGAGACCACCCAGGTGAGTGGCTATCCTTAGTCATACGTGCAATAAAGTATGTAATAGATAATATATGTTATACATTTATATAACACAGGATGTATGTAATACTGTTGGGACAGGCCATAGCTATATCACAGCAACATTAATATTTAACTGCACCTGCCCCTTGGTTAGAGCAGAAGATACTGTGATCTCAGATTTTCCTCTTAATTTCAGGGTATTTTTCCTCTGCAACCTACAGCAGAATTGTCCCACACAAGTAGCACCACTGCTGGTTCCCAGTTCAGAAGGCATTCAAAACTGGCCTGGAGGCCAACATAGATTTCTGTAGAATTAGTAGTGCACGTGACATAGGGCCTATGCTAACTCAGATTTTATACCAGTTTCAAGGCCAGCCCCAGTAAGACCAGTCATACCCAACCCTGAGATAGGGAGGGACCTCAGCCAGCACAGACACTGTTAGGTCTCTTCAATACTTTCTGGATAAACCATAATCAGATGAGCATATTTATGCATCATTTCTACTCAGCACTAGGAGCCTTACAGCCACACTGACCCAAGCCTCTGTGCCTGATATTGCTGCTGGTAGTGCATGGACACTCCTGTGCATCAGGCATGACTGGTGACTGGGATTGTGTGGCTTCACTTCTTGCTTTCTTGAACGTCACAGGCACAAAGGGAAGAGCAGATAGAAGTGCAGCTATCAAGGACAATACCCAGCACGAGTGTCAGTGAGTTTGGACAGGTCTGGCTGGGAATGTGGACCTCAACAAGGACTCCATTCCCATGGAGGATGCACTTTGTGGTGGTTCACACACAGGTGCTCTGCCGGGCTGCTCCAAGCTGCCAACAGACAGCAGAGCCATGCCCAATGCAAAATAAATCTGACAGCTACTGAGCAGGGCAAAATATACTGCAGACTCCTAAACTCTGACCTTATCAAGAACATCCTGTAACACTTGTGTGTGCTCTGAGATAATTACAGGTGGTAATGGTTACAAAGAAAGCTTTTAAGAAAGTCATATGATAGCATGCAAGAGCTTTGTTTAAACTTCTGTCTGCACTGTGGTTTTCTTGCAGTTCCCAAGAACAGCGAACTCTATGAAAAAACTATCTTGAGAAAATAATCTTAAAAACTAGCCCCTATGTCTGTTAAATGGAACTACTGCATAGCAAGTGAGAAGGTGAAACCTGTCTGAAAAGTTTCAGAAGTTCCAAAGGAATGAGCCACGGATTTCTAAGCAGGCACCAGGAGTGATTGGAGACACAGGCTGAATGAGAGGGTGCAGGAATGTCACGTTCATATAGAACGCCATACAAAGGTGGCGGCAGTATTACTTCTGCTTTGTCAGCAATGCTGATTTTCAGCATTATTTATCTGTACCTGATATTGACAGCCTCTGGATGAGCAGTTGTGCTTCCCCTCACTCTGGGACTGCTTTGGTCCCCTCCTGGGAGTGAGACTTCCCTGCTCCCATGGCATGGCAGCTGGACAGGAATTTGTGCTCAGGTGGTACCCACCACACCATGGTGACACCTGGTGATGCAAACCCTGCCCTGACCCTCATAGCTCCTTGTGAGTTCAGTGTGATGTGGTGAAGGTTTTGCTGAGAGAAAGACGTGACTGTGCCAGTTTGGCTGATGCCTGTGTGCACATGAACTCTCACAGGGTTTTCTGTCCATCCCTGCATGTCCTCGTTTTGCTCCTTGATCCCAGGGTCACACTGCCCACATGTTGTGTCCCATAAAAGCTTGTTGCATTCCTGCTTCTTCTGCAAACACTCTTCACCACTCTTTACCACCCTGGGACAAGAAAAAAACAAGGAGATCTGGTGAGAGTGAGCAAAAACAGCCAGCCACCCTGCAGAAGTGGAAACTGGCAGCAGGCAACACTACATCCTCCCATGCCCTTTTCCTTAACTATCTTCATCCCCTCCTGAACAGACTGTCCTGTTTGCTCTTAACCCCTGACCCCAGTTTGGCTGGTTTTACAGTGGTATCTGGTATCTGTGGTATGACAGCACAGAGTATAGCCTCTGTACTTTCTACCTGGCTCATCAATTCCTTGAAGCTACTGTTTCCCTTTCACCATATACTTAATCCTCCTCTTTTCTGCGATTTCTCATGTTGCTACGTTACGATTTCTCATGCAGTTGTTTTATTTGTGTAGGTGCAGGTCAGAGTCAGCCCTTTGCCAGCATGCCCCAACAGAACGAGCTGTGATGGGATAGCAAGGCGAGGCAGGACGGGGCTTTGAACAGCCTGGTCTAGTGGGTGACACCCCCACCCATGGCAGGGAGGCTGGAACTACGTGATCTTCAGAATCCCTTCCAACCCAAGCTATTCTGTGATTCTATGCTTCTGTGACAGCCTGGAGGTGAGTGTGGGTTAGTCTGTCTGTGGACATCATGGGGGTTAGTCCCAAAGCCTGCTGAACAAAACTGGTACGGCACCACCGCAGCATACAACCAACAGGAACGATTTTGCTATTTGGCACTCCTGTACTTTTTTTTGCACACACAGAATATTTTCTGACAAAAGCATTAGAAAGCAAAAGTGAAGTCAAACCCAGCTTGCAATTCCAGGGTAATGGCTTTGCGCAGGCAACGTAGACTGCTGTTGCTTGGAGCTTTGCAGGAAAAAAGAAACACAGAATGATCACAGATTGGGCGAGGTTTGATGGCACCTCTGAAGATCTGGAAGGCACCTGCTGCAACCCTCCCTGCTCAAGCAGGGCCACCTAGAACAGGTTGCGCAGGATCACTCCCAGATGACTTTTGATTTTCTCCAAGGATGGAGACTGCACAACCTCTCAGGGCCACCTGTTCTAGTGCCCAGTTGCCCTCACAGTAGAAGAATGTATCCTGATGATCAAAGGGATCATCCTGTGGTTCTGTGTCTGCCCATTGCCTCTTAAAACATGCTTCTTAAGAATGTTCTTTAGTCCTCTCCTGGCAAAAATTCTGCAGTCTCTGTACACAGAAGTCTGGACACGACCTGAGTCAATGAATATCTAAAAAAACTTGGCACAGTATGAACTAACAGGAATCATATCTGGGACTGTGGTTGCAAGGCCTGAGGCCTCCTTATGTTGGTCACAAGGCTAGTGTTTCCTCCTGGAGTGTTGGTTTTATGGAACACGAAAGCAATGGGAGGAGGAACTTCTCGTATTGTACATAGAGGTTTACAAGTTTCTCGTTCTGTCCAGGAGAAAACTGGACTTGCCTGAAAGGTTCATTCTCAGAGGACGAATAATTGAAATGGAGCAGAATAAAATAAGAACAAAGCATTATGTGATGGGAAAACCAAGAGAGAAACTTCCCTGAATATAGAAAAATCAGTGAAGGATTAGCTGGGAAGACCTTAGAAGACTTCCAGAAGATAAACAAGGAACTTCCTTGTTGAAAGCTGACATATTGCCTAGCTAGTGCCACCTGTCTGAGCAAAAGCTGTTATCAGGAAAAATGGGAATGACACATTCCTGATACTTTAGTATAAACAACCATTTTAATCATGGTGCTGAAAGGATGGAAGAAGAATGATTTTGAAGCAGAAGGAGGTTGGTGAAGTTGCCTTTAAACCTCCCCCAAGCTGGAATGAAGGCTGGGAGAGTGACAGCCAGACGTGCAAGGCATGAGGTGTGTGACAGACAGCCTTCCTCAGCTGCACAGGCTGCTCCAACGTGTGTATCACCTTGCACCCATGGTCTGCCAGCCTGTGCGGGATGGGCAGCGAGGCCAGGATAGGCTCTGCTCCCCCTCACCCCGTGGGAAGGTGGTGAGGTCTGCAGTCCTACTGCAGATGAGGAGAGGATGAGGTCCATGCTTGTGCCTACTTGCTATGCAGCAACATAAATGTGTCCTTGGCTCCGCTGGCCCAGGAGCAGTTTGCTGTTGTACACAGGACTGGAGAAGGACAGCAATTTGAGGGGTCAGGATGGTGCCAGCAGCTGTACTAATGCATATATGGAAATTCTATGGTAACGCTGCTGTTTTCATTTATTAAACAATCCCCAAGTAAATCCTTTTTGCTTTTCTTCAGCTATCATTTTGCTAAAAATACCATACTAACTAATCCTCTAAATAATCTTTTCATAAAGTTCATCTCTGAGTAAGTCTCCTAAGCCCAAATTTCAAGGAGCTGGAAGTTAGTCCTGGAACTTAGTGTTTACTGAAATTGGTCTGTTCCCCATCCCCTCAACTTGGTACAGAGGTGCAGATATGTGGGAAATACTGGCTCCCCTGAAGGAGGGATGGTGGGCCTGCCAAGGAATGCTACCCTCCCTGGCAGCAAATGGCACCGTCCCAGAGTTCACAAGACCTCCTCAATTTCCCATTGCACTGCAGCTGACCAGCATGGAGCTGGGGGTAGCAGTGGTGCCATCCCTTGTCTATGGTTGATAGTGTCCCGTCACCATCCAGTAGCCCCAACTCCTGGCTACTGCGTGGCTGCAAGTGCTGAGTCAAGGGGTGCACACCTTTCTAGCTGAGAACAGCTGTCCATGGGAACAACCTTGCAATAGAAATAACAGTCTTTTGCAGCCGCCCAGGACCCTCCTGTTGTTGCTGCATCTGGTTACACTGCTAGGCACCACCTCTCCAAGTTTCCTGGTCACTATACTCTGTGGAGGCTGGTGAGCCTCCAGATCAAGGAATTTAGGGAATTCAGTGATAGGATAGTCCCTAGGACCCTCCCCAAGGTTAGGGTGAGAGACAAGGCTTCCCCCAGGATGCTTTACCCCCTTACGTTAATGTACCTCGGTTCTGTTTATTTAATTGGCCCATTGGCCTCCCTGGCCCTTTCTCCCTTTCACGTCCCCCTTTCCAGCACCTTCTCTCTGCCCGGCTCCCCCATTGGCCCTTGCCCCATCATCCCTCCCTCCGAGTGTCCTTATTGGTTCCCTTGCCCTAACCCTGCCCATGTACCGCCCCTGTGCCCTCAGACTATTGGCCCTGACACTGTCCGCCCCCATACTTAACCCTGGCCCTCAGCCCATTTGTTTTTCTTCATCTCTGGACAGTTTTGAGCATGGACTGTCAATAAGCCCCTCAGAACTCCAAACAAAGAACCCCTCCCACCTCTTTATCTCCGTCAGCTATCTGGACTGTGTGTGTGTGCGTGGCTGCCCGCAGACACCTTGCAGGGTGTGCTTGGGTGTATGCGCGGGGGCTCACATGTCCCGCAGAAGCAACTCCTGGAGGGACACTTTCTGGAAGGTCGCAGCTCCTGAACCTCGTGCCCCCACACCGTTCCAGCCTTGCCAAAAGGCGCTAGCGACAGATTTTCCCCTTATGCAGAGTCCTCTGTGAAGGTCTGGGTTTGGTTTGTAGAGCCTGATGACTGAAAGCTCAGCCTAGAAATACAGAAATCATCTCAGGGCCTTCCCCTGCCACCTACATCATTTTACCTAGTCCAGTTTCCCACCATGCAGGTGTTACACTTTCCTTCCAGTCACTGGAGAATATTTTCATGGGAAAATGAATACAATTGCTGCACCCTTTTCAGATACACTCAACTTGAACTGGCCTTTGTTTCAGTTCATCTAGTTGCTCAGGATTTGGGGATCTTAGACTAATGTAAGCAATTCCTTTATTTTTGAATGTTTGTTGAGTCATTCTTGCGTTGCATCTCTACATCAGATATTTACATTTTATGTTTTTTTCTTAAATACACTCAGGAACATTTTCTGGGGAAAGGAAAATATAATAAATCCTGTGTAAAAAATATACTGACATTTAAAATAGAATAAACTTTAAAACAACTGAAGTACCCTCTGGTAGGGCCACATATCCAAAAATGCCCATTTTAAGTAGTATGCTAAGAGCTGAATCATGAACAGAGAGCATGTTCGCCCAGCTAGATGTCCTGATGAAAGTGGTCTGGTCCCTCTTCCTACTAATAAAGCATGCTAATAAAGCAAGAAGTGAGAACCCAGCTGTAAAGAATTCCTTTGGGTTGGTATTGTGCAGTTAGGACACGATGTTAGAGCAGACATAAACTGCAAAACCAGAGTGAGCTATAAATAGATTGTTACCACTAAGGATTTCCAAAAACAACTACGGGGAGATTAGAGAAAGATGCTGAGGAATTACTAGTTCCCCTCCATCCTTCCAGGATGACTGGAACTTTCACTGGTGCTTTAGGAGTGTGTTGGGTCTCTTCTGCTGCTCTGAATTTACCCTGATTCTGCAGCTTTTTTTTGTTTTTGCAGAGCTGTTTCTCAGGTTTTTTTCAGTGGCATTAAAAACAATTTGTTATTTTATTGGAAAGACAGAAACAGGAATCTGCTGAGATTAAATAGTTTTTCACACAAATATGAAATGTATATTAAGTCTCCCATGTAGCGTTTGATCAGCTAGATATTAAGGCTCGTGGAGTGTTTTGAACCTGAATTGTCTTGTATGTGAGATCATACTGCTTCTACCCAAAGCTGCCCATAAGATGGACAGTAGTGGTCTGGGGGAACTTCTCTTTTACCTTCTTCTCATATGTAGGAATGCTAGCATTTTTCATTACACTTACCACCTTAGCGGTGTTTTACATTTCTGAGAGTTCTCACCAATAAAGATGTAATAGGAAGGCCACAGAAAAAGGCTTGTTGGGACTACTGGATAGAAAAGCAAACTGGGATATAGTAAGAAAGTATATAAAAGAGACTAATGTTAAAAACTCTGCAAGGGGTATCATGTGGGGGATTTTTTCTCCTTTTTTTTTAGTAGAAGTCCCCCTTCAGAAACAGCTAGGGAAGCATATAGCTAGAGAGGGGCACTCTCAGAACTCTTCATTGCACTGCCACAATCCTTGAGAAGGTTTAAAAGTTGCACCTTTATTCTCACAAAATGGATCTAGGAACTTTAATGCAAAGTCCTTTTCTTAGTGTTTAGAAATGTTGGTTTCCAAGCTTAATGGAAACTGAGTCATAGGGAAGGGATGTGCAACAATGAGGAATCACAAACAAAACGAATATGATTTTTGCTGTCTTTCCAGGAAGGACTTGTGGCAGGTGCAGCTGAGAGAGGAAGCAACCTTGTGATCTGTCTGGTAACATGTGGAGGAACATTTTCATTTTATTAGGCCTTTACACTCATCTCTGGAAATATACCTTGTTTGTTCCACTGTGTAAAATATCCTCTAATGAACTTGGCTTGTCTTATCTTATGGCTGGAATGCTTGGTTATTCTGAGTCATTAGCAGGGATCCTGATAAACATGCTGTGGAATTATAGTATATTTACCTGAACAGGAAGGTAGAGCCTGGTGTAACCTCTTCACTGGCCTCCAGAGTGACCAGATGAAGAGGAAAAGGATGAGGGAAGCCACATATAGACTATGAAAATGTGTGTGTAGGAATCCCTTTTCCTCTGGCTGTTCTTCCTTCAGCTGGCCTTGAAGAAGCTGATGAGCCTTTTCAGCTCCTCAGCCTGTCTCAGACAGAGGTGAAATCCTGGCAAGCAGGTGCTGCCAGACGTGTGTGGAGAGATGTGTTTGTGCTGCATTCCCTCCGCAGGTTGAAAGTCAGTGAGGGAGACCATGTGCAAGCACCCAGATGTGTGATACCTGATCCTCTCCAGCAGGCGAAGAGGAGCAGTGTGCAAGCACCATGGTGGTGAAACAGCACTGGGTTTAGGTACGGAAGCACCGACCCAGCAGGATCCCACTTGCCTTGAGCAGAGACTGCTTCACCCCAAGAAAAATCCTGTGCAAGAAAGGTGTAGGGTGGCAGGGAGGGAGACCTTGCTGGTGGTTGCACAGGGGATGAGCCTGGGGGAGCCCCAGGGGTTCTGGGCACTTAAACACCATGTGCCCCCCACCCTCTGCACTGTGGCAGCAGGAGGAAAAGTTGAGGATGTGAGAATGAGCACAGGCTGCAGATTTAGGATGGTTTCCTCTCCTCCTGTAAGATTTTTACCTACCTGTGCTCAAAGTTACAGATATAGACTGTCTTCAGTGTGGTCACTACTGGTTTGATTTTTCCTGTGATGAAACAGGAACCTGATCCTGTTCCTGTTTCCTGATCCTGTGATGAAACAGGAACCTCTTTGCTACTGTTTTGCTTTTCCTTTCACTCTCCACATTTTTTCCCCTCATTTTGATTTTCTCTTCCCTCCCCATGTCCCCATTTTCCTCTGCTGTTTCAGATGCTGGCTTAGCCATAAGTACAGATCCCCCCTGGTTGTTGTACTCTACAGTTCCATGTACTACATTTATTTGTATTTGTTCTTGGAACCAAGATGGTAAAAATAGCTCAAAGTCCATGGGAATAGTGAGGGAGGGGAGTATAATGCATTGTGCATTTCTTTAATGGATTGCCAAAAAGTGGAAACCCTGTGGATTGGAATTGACTTTTCCCATGTCTCAAAGTCAGCATACATCTCACTAAGTTGAGCTGGAGGCCTGGGAAAGGATGTATTTCATGGAGTACATTTGCCACCTTTTTGAAAGAAAAAGAGGAAATCTGGAAGAAGAGAAAGGGGGAGATAAAAGAAGATGGAAGTGTGTGTGGGAAGAAGAAGAAAGTTTAATAAAGTGAAGGGAAAAAAGCCAACAGCAACAAAAGCCAAAATACAGGAATTGTCAAAGAAAAAGCTACATGTAATGCAGTGTCCTGACCTGGAATGTAATTGTACCATGTGTGGGAGAGGGGAGCCTCAATGCCTCTAATTGCCCCATAAAGTGGTCTCACTTTGATCTTTAAAAATCCGCTATTTATTTAATCATCTCCAAAACTTAGCTCCCATATCCTTTCTAGTTCCTGCCATCTTCTGCTGTGAACCAAGCTTTGGCATTAACATATGTGCAACGTACTTGGAGCTGCTACTACTGCCTGGTTCCCTACAGCAGTCTCTGCTGTGGGGTCACCCTTTAGCAGAGGCTCAGGTAGTCCCCATATGCAGGACTGTGGAGATCCCCACCCCTTCTCCTGGCATGGAGAGTGGAAGAAAGGGCTGGTGTAGGCAGTTTCCTGGCCCTAGGTGAGAATTTGTTTTGTACCAAAACAAATATTTGGTACAGTATGAAGCTGCATCAAGCAGCAAGATAACCGGCAGGGTGGATGATTGCTGCCCAAGCTTGTTCACAGGTCCTCTTTTATTTAGCGAGCGGCATTTGTCTCTAGGGATTGTAAACCTAGGTCATGGTTTTCTGCATAACTTTATCATGGAACTGCGTGACTTTATCAGTGCTGTTACGTAGGATGGTGCTCCCAGGTGCCTGCAAACTGGGTGATGTCACTGCCCCATTGCTCACAGTGTTCCAAAGAGGACTTTGAGGTTTTTGAGTGATTATCTGATGCACTGATAAAGGTTATCCAGGGTATTGCAGTAAAGTTTTAACTTTCCAGGATTCAGTCAGAGCAGGTATTGATCCAAATGTCTCATGCTGTTATCTAGGCATGTATAAATGGTAGTCTAGTGCCCTGTGTGTACAGGGAGTGTATGTGCCTTCCTCTCTAGACTACATAGTATTCATTCTGTGTCCAAAATAGCTGTGACATTTGGGCTGCTAAACAGAGCTCCAGTGAAGATGCTCGTGATTGTGATTTAGTTGTATTTCTGTATCTCTTTCTCCTCTGCTCCCCTTTCATCACCACTTTTGCATCTGCTCTTTCCCTGGCTTGCCACCTTTACACTCTTCCCCCTCCTTCTTTCTGTTCTCCACATCTGTTTTTACTGCTTCTGCTTTTTTCATCAGTCAACATCTTCCTTGGCTTTTGTCCCAGAATAAAAGAGCATAATTTTTTTCTGTATGCATAGGAGAAAATGTTTAAAATGATAGTTGACCCAGGGATCTGTTCTCAAAGATTTAAAAGCATTCTTTCACGAGGTTACAGTTACAGGCTGTGTACAAACCCATCACCTTCCTGTCCTTAGATGTGTTCAGCTCTCACAGCACGTGAAGCTGAAGTTCCAGGAAAGTCATGTGGAAGATAGGAATTGCTTGCTGTAGAATAAATGCACTAATGCACACTCTTGTGCATCTGTCACCAGGATATTCTAGATTTCTTTGACAAACTGGAGCCTTGTAGTACACTGATATGGTGGCAAAAGTTGATAAGCTGTTTCTGGAAAGAGAAGTTAAGACACGGGTTAACACTGAGGAACTAAAGTTGCTTTGACATCTCGTATGCCAGACAGTTGAAATGATTTTACTGAGTGAATCTTGGCCTGTATGACCAGCAGTGTAGCTGCAGGGAGTGTTAGGGAGACTGCCAGGTGTCCTCTGCCATGACCTTAGTGCTGGTCTCTCTCAGCTGCAAGGCTTTCTGGCTTCTGGTCTGACGGACTGCAATGCACACGCTCTGCATGACAAGGGCATAATGGATGAGGATGTGTGAAATTTTGACAGCTGGCTACTAGACCATGCCTTCTCTTGGGAAAGAAAGTAGCTCCAGAAGCAAGGTTGCAATAGTGGCCTGAATTCTCTCTCAACTGAATCTGGTCTAGCTCCACTGATTAGCAAAGAGGTGGCTGCAGTAATTATACCAATGGACTTCTGAAACAGGTGGAATGCTGGACACAGCTGCATTGATGCATAGCTTACAGGGGACTAGCCCTCATGATCCAGAGTTAAGCTAATATTCTCTATTGTAATAGTGGAAGGTGCCTCTGCCCATGGCAGGGTAACTGGAACTAGGTGATCTCCAAGGTCCCTTCTAATTCAAACCATTCTCTGATTCTATGGTAATACTCAACAGGGATAAACCCAACTTTATTTTATTGGGGTAAGGCTTGAAGGGCAGTGGTTGCTTCATACACCCTTGAGTGGAGCTGTGAGAACAGCGCACAGCCTGATTATCAGGTCCCCATTTCTTGTCTTTGTGGTGTTCTATGGAGGCAACCTTTGTGGTGTCTATGTGGTGCCTATGGAGGCAATCTCCTCCCCAGTCACTGGAACCTGTTGGAATAAACCATATCTCCTTCGACATCTCAGCATGATTGAATCCTCCATTATTCCTGTTAGGATAAAAGAACTTCTTTTGTTTGAAACCAGCCATCAGAGAATTCCCCATCTCCACAGGCACAGACCTGAATCCTAAGGTGATAGTTCATGGCCTCTAAGCTTGATTGCTACAAAATAACATAACCAGGCATCAAGCAAAATTCCCTGAAAAGCATATACTGATGCAAGCACAGCCGTGCACCCATGTAGAAATCTGCATCTTTGCTGAGCTCATGCCACAGCATCAGTTTTTATGCCAGATAGCCTTATAGTAATCAAAGCCTTCCTTGATCTGGATCTGACTGTTTTAAAAATTGTACTTTGTTTCAAAACTCTAGCCACCCATAGTCAAAGCTGTAGGTAACCAAAGACAAGGGATTGCAGGAGACATCTTTCATAGGTGTTCTCACAAGAGAACAGAGTGGCCATGGACCTCATGATCCTGAACAAAGTTCAAAAAACCCCCACTGATGCAAATCTGATTTGATCCATGGTGTTCTGTACAAGATGTGCTCACATACACACAAAATGCACCTTGGTCCTGGTTCCCTTTTCTCTTCTCCCCCCTCCTCAAACAAACAGCTGAGTAAAAAAGTGAGGTAACTTGTTTTCCATTCATTTTTTAGAAAGAAACACTGCCATTTCTCTTTTAAATATTTGGAAGACTTTGTGGAATTAACAAGGTCATATAAAAGCCTTCCTGAACAGCAAGTCAAATTTTTAAAAAATCTTGGATTTTGGATAGTTGCAGTTTGTGACCCTCACTTTATAGAAGGAAAATGCTCTTGTGAATTAAGTGTGTACAGATGCTGAAGTAGTGCTTTGCAGAAGTAATTAAACTTTGCCACGGTATTCATTTCTATTTGCTGAAGGAAAGACTGTAGGTCTTTTGAAACAACTGTCTCCCTTCCCCTGCCATCCTGCAGAGAGCCTGCATCACTCACTGCTGCTTTTTTGCAACAGCTTCGGTGCCCTTTCCCATTTAACTCTCTGCTTTATCCTTGCACCTATTAATGTATCGCAGTCACTGTGGCAGCTGGCACTTGCGGCCCGCCCGCCCCGAAGGAGTTAACTGGGTTTATTACATAATCTGTTTAACATTCGGGATGAATAGGAAATGCACGCCCCTCCTCTCCTACAATATGTTTGTGCGCGTTAGCTCGCCCTCCTCCCCGGCGGTGTGTGAGCCAGTGGCACTTGAGGTGCCCTGAGCGTCCTGCTGTGTGCCGGGGTGTGCGCTCGCATGTCTGCCTGCGCCTGTGCCCCGCTCCGGCTCCGCTCATGCTACCGGCAGCATCGCGCGGCCACGTGTCTCCGGTCTGTCCGTGTGTCTGTGTGTCTGCGTGTGCACGTGAGAGGAGAGGAGCGAGGGGAGGCGAGACCATCACGTTTATAGGAAGTGCCAGCTGTCGGTGTGAAGTGTGAAACAAAACTTTGCCGTCTCTTGGGCTGCTGCAAGTGGACAGACCACCTCACATAATGCCATCTTTCGATGAGGTTCTGAAGGAAGCTGGGGAATTTGGAAGATTTCAAAAGAGGGTCTTTTTCCTCCTTAGCCAGACAGGTATAACTTTTTCTTCCCTGTTCGCCAGTGTGGTTTTCCTCGGGCGGGCACCAGACAACTTCTGGTGCAGGATCCCTGGCGCAGCTGAATTAAGTGAACGATGTGGCTGGACGCTGGAAGAGGAACGAAACTTCACGGTAGTGCCTCTGCACATGAGGAATGAGTCCTTCAGTGGGGAGTGCGAGAGGCTGGATGTCACTTGGGACAGCTCTGCCAGCTGCACCAGCCCTCTCGCCCGCTATGGCAATCGCAGCACGGGCAACCTGCCACTCGCCACTTGCCACGACAACTGGGTATATGAACAGCCCCACACATCCATCATCAGCGAGGTAAGGAAAACTCCCATTTTCTAATCAGTGGTTTCTGTCCTGGTGTGGAATTGCAGTAGTAAAACAGGATTGCCACTAAAAGGATCATTGCTTTGCTGGCCAGTTTTCCTTTCCAGATTTGTTTCATTTTGAGTCACGAGCAAATCGGGACAATGAGTATGATCAAGTGTCAGCATCAAGCTTTTAGGGAAAGGTGAGCTGATATGAAAGGTGGCTGTCCAAAGCCAAGTGCCTATGCAAAGTCAAATACCCTGCACAGATATTGTTCTGTTTGTAGAGGAATGTTACATTAAAATAAAGAATTAAGTCCTTGCAGCTTAGGCTTCTAGTGCTCAGTTTTGGGCGAGTAGCTTTGGTGGTGTAAACTCCAAGCGTACTCTATCACCTGGATCACTGTACATTATCTATTCTCTGTATTTCCGGTACTGAATATTAAAGTCTGCAGGCAATAAGAAACAACTGGTGGCAGACTGCCCTTCTGAGATCTGGCAGCAGTCAGCAGAAGTGATTATGCTTACTCAAAGAAACCAAAGTAAACAAACACACATTTTTGCCCAAAGCTGTCATTCAGCTTTTCCTGAATATCAGTGTCAGAGAGCAGCAGGCTATTACCACTACTGGCAAATACAGTGATTTTTTAATGAGGCTGCAAAAGGCCATTGAAGACGCTTTCCTAGGAGATCCTCCGTGTAATCTGTAATCATGCTGTGGATGTGCTCTGGTCTGGTTCCAAAATAGTCAGCACACTAGGAGTGTGTATTTTAGGGTCGTTCGAACAGCAACTGTCGCTCATGCAGTGAGGAAAAATAGAAGGTATGCTTGGAGGGACTGGCTTGGAAACGATGAAGGTGTACTGCAAAATGTGTCATCACAGCTGAGGGCCCTGGTTCCTCTCTGTATCATGAGCCTCTCGCTGTGCTTTTTAACTGGGTGCTTGCATTGGAGCTGTGTCCTCCGAGACACACGGAGCAGGGCACAGCAGGCAAAGCCCTGAGCAAACACTGAATTGAAAAGAGATGCCTATCCCAACCTTTCATCCTTCTCCCATCCAGCTGGGACTGGTGTATCCACTTTCAGGCCTCAGGCTCCCCAGAGCAGCAGCCTTGTTCCCTGAGCACCGCATGCAACCCAAGCAGCTTTAGCCAGGGTCTATGCTAAGGAGAAGAGAAATCAGAGCACCGGACTGGCCCTCAAGCAAAGGTTCAGAATTGGTTTTGTGTGTGATCGGTGAAATCAAGGCTGCTCAGAGGGCTGCAAATGACATGCAGGGAGCTGGTGTCACTTTGGTGCCCAATAATGACATATCTCTGCCCGTGTTGGCAGTGGAAGCCTGGGCTGTGAGGGCAGGAGGACAAATGGTGCCTGAGAGCTGCAGCCTGGCTCTGGAGCAATCCACAGGAGGCAGCCGTGGTGGGAAGTTTATACTGCTGCTTCCAAGATACCTCTGCTTGGGGACTGCAAGGAGTTAGATCTTAAAAATAAAAACATAGAGATTCCTTTTCTGTTGCTGTTCCTTTTCCTTTTCCCCTTCAGCCTTGGTACAGGTGAAAGCATGAAGGTTGTGTCCATAAGACTGTGCTCAGAGTCCATTTATGGCAGCCGTTTGTGTATCTAACAAAGCCACTGTGATTTTCCAGCAGCGATGAGATACTGGGTACAGTTAAGGGAAAAGGAAACAGTATTTGTGTTACAGCAATAAATGGGAGTGAAAGGTTCAATGTTCTCAGGCAAATAGCTCGTCCATCTGCACTTTCTTCCTCTCCTCTGCTGGGAAGACCCTTCAGGGTCAGAGGAGGGAGGAGGGATGAAGGAATGCTTGGGGAAGCACTCACCAACTGTGCTCCCGAAAGTACACGTTGGGGAAACCATGGAGTAACAGTCTGCAAGGAATGACAGGCTGAGCCTGTCGCTCCCCTGTGCCAGGGCAGCAGGTCCCACCATCGGTGTCACTGTAACTCCTAGAGGCACTCTTGCTGGCCAAGTCCACCTTGGATGGAGGCTGCTGGGCTGTGACGTGTGGCACTTGCAACCTCTTCCCAGTTTTGCAACATTTGCTGGATAAATCGCATCCCATGAGGCTCGATTTCTTCATCTAAAAAGAAAGCTTGTGGCATGCATGTCCTGACTCAATTATTTGAGATTGGCTACTAAAAGGAGCTTGATATCTTATTAAGGAGTTATTCATCCAGCAAAGACAATTTAAATCCCAGATTTAATTTAGTCTCTTTTCTTTCAGCTGAGTCTCTAACAAACCATGACTCAATTTAGGCACATTTTTTCTGTGTTTAATTAGCAGACCAAAGACTTCTTTTCTCATCCATTTACTTGTAAATGCTTCATTTTTGTCTGTGTGTGCAGAAGTGTTTCTGTTTCTTTCAACTAAAGATTTCTGGGATTTTATGTCTGGTTGAATCAACAGTGGAAATGGCCAGGGAGACAAAGTTAAAAGGATGAATTACAAACAAATTCAGGATGTCTGTTCAGGGAGAAAGAGAGAGGAGGGAGGAAAAAAGTCAGGGTACTGAAGGAATTCCTCTAAGCCTATGGCAAGCAGAGATCCAGTGTGCAGTGTGACGGGATGCAGAGGACAAAAGCAGGCATGTAAAGTCTTTTCTAGGAAAAGATGTCATACCACACAGCAGGTGTGGCAGCCAAACCACAGGACATTGCAGTAAGTTCCGAACACCCTTCAGAATCTGAATCATGTGGCTGGATGGACCGATTTATGGGAAGCTGTGAAATGAGTGGCATTGTGGTACCTGACTTCACTGCTCATTTTTCCCACTGGCCATTCACTAATCTTAGATAGCTGTCTTCTGCAAAGGTGTTCACAGTAGCATCAGCAGAAGGAAGAAAAGGGAAAAAGGGGAGCGTGGATTAATAAAAAGCACACACTTCTTTGTAAGCAATATCTGGGGTGCCTGCTGCATCACCTGCTGCTGCAGGGCTCCTGAATGTCAGTGGTGGTGTTCAGCGAGGTGCTGGGGGAACGTAGCAGGACTTTCCTCCTTCAGCATTTGAGGAGGAGAGCAAATCATCACAGGAGCAACACATGGCAAAGCCATGTGTTACCTTGATCTAGTGATGGGCAACACAGTATTGCTAAAGATTCCCTCTTAAAATATTCTTTTGATGTCCAAGGGGCTCTGACAATAGGTCCGCACTTCTGCAGTGACATGGCTAAGGGCCTCCGTTGCTTTAGGTCAGGCTTTTCTGTGAGAGCAATCCAGATTCCAGAAAGTTGTTGCTGGTACTGCACACACAGACCAGCACTGTGGTGCCCAAATTAGAGTTGAGCAAACAAAACGTGGGTTGACGTAAAGGTTTCAAGACATGATTTTGAGACACAGCCATGTCGCACGTGGTGGGTCTATGCAGAGTGCCCAGTGCAGTCTGCTTCAGTTTAGTTGAGCGGGTCTTGCACGTCTCCCCTTGAAACTGGAAGATGCAGCTGTGTGTGTCAGCAGCACGATGCAAATGCGGTGGCTTCTCAGATTTTAGTTGGAGAGGGAGGCTGAGTGGGTAAATTATCAAGCGAAATCCGTTCCTGGCTCATGCCAGCTGGTGCCATCTGAAATGATGCTGGTCACAGCAGGTGGCTGGTACTGCTCAGGAGGGGAGGCTGGTGACAGCAGCAGCTCTTATAGAGGGAGGAGGGAAGGGAAGGAAAGGGAAGGGAAAGAAAGGGCTGTGTTTGTGTGCAACAGATGGAGATGGAAAAAGAACAGGGGTGCTGGGAGGCTGCAGTGGACCAGGGAGGGCCACAACCTCATGCTCCGGCTCTGGGGTCTGGAGGGGAGCCCAGGTCACTCCCTGAACTCTGTAGCACTTGAAACAGGAAGTGTGTTGCCTGCTGAGTCCTGCTGGGTGAGCCTTGTGAAGGACCCATATATCCAGGACACACCGAAGTCAATAAACCTAACTTTTGCAGGAAGCAGTGGTGAAGATGGGCTCACTGATCTTTAATACTACTGGGCTTTGGCACTATGTACTTTTATCTCAGTAGAGATAAATCTAGCACTTTGTGATAGGGCAACTGGAAATAGTGTGCAAAAGGATTTTCTTCAGACATTTTTGGCATTGATGACTCCTCGAGGCATGGGCATGAGTTACAATTGTGACTGCCGGTGGAATGGCCTGAGGTGGTGGATGAAAGGAAGAGGGAGGTCTATGTGGTCTTCAGCAGCTACAGCACAGCTGGGCATATTTTAGGCAGCATTTATTTCAGCCTCTGTAGAGCAGTTCAGCAGAAGGACAGATTCCAATATGTCCTGTGTGCAGCAAGCCTTCACACTGTAGATGATGTCATTTTGACACCTGGCAATAATTTGTTGCCAAAGTGTGAGGTCTGAGGTGGACAAATGTTCATCTGAACATAGGCTGCTGCACCAGCTGGGAATCAATCTTCTTACCTCTCTGCTTGCCAGCCGTCTCAGAAAATACCAGTCAGCATTGGCAGAGAAACCTGTAAGGAAACAAATAATGTTTGTCTCATAGTTTTTACAGTCCCTCAGAGAAGGAGATAACATGGCAGTCAAACTCAGGGTAGAGAAAACACAGCTGGTCCTTCTCCTATCCTCCTCCAAGGGAATAAACAATGCAATTCACCCTCAAATTGTTGATCTAATGTGACTGTTGTTATTGACATGGCAGTACTCTGTCTTATTTTCACTCTCACGGTGGGATTGATATTAATTAGTGGAGGGAAAGGGGAAAAGGGCAGACATAGAGCAGAGGGAGCAGCAATTGCTGAATTTCTTATGAAACTCTTAGATATCCCCGTACGAGAAGGGCTGGAGCAGTTGCTTGCAGGGGTTATGCAAGTGGCGTTGTGTTTCTGCCACTGCCATCAAACCCACTGGTACTACCTGAGCGTTCAAATTTTTTCTTAATGTTTTGAGAACAGCTGCTGGTCCTAGGTCTGTCCTAGGTCTTCTGTCCTAGTAGGCTCAATGAATGAGATGATGCGAGTGGCAGGGACACAAAGGTACTGGCTGGGCCTTGGGTCATGCACAGGAGGGAAACCTCCAAGGCTTTCAAAGCTAATCTGTTCCTCAGGCCTTGAGCTCCCATGCCCCAGCAGGGTAGAGACTGACTCCACTTGTCCTGTTAAGTGCTCAGCTTGAAAAAAGACACGGAGAAGGACAATTGCTTTGTCCCGTAGCACTCTGACAGAAGCTTTAACAGAAAGAGAAAGAAGGTTATTTCTTCCTTTCAACTGCATGCACGTGCAGTTGGGGGTTGTTGCAGTAAGGATGTGTGAAAGATAGCAGCTTGAAAGGCCAGTAGACAAGAGAAGTGGAGAAGAACTGCCCAGCAGCAAATAAGGAACACACAGCAACAGTCAGCAGCTCCCCAGGTTTCCTTAAACGTTGAATATTTCAATGAACCATTTGTCACTGGGAGTGAAAGGGTAAACCAAACTCTGTTCACTTGTATGAATGCCATTTAAAATGTGTGTGTGGGCTCTCGATATGCTGCTTCAATTGGGCTGGGGAATCACTGTGAAATTCTTCATTGGCCACAGAGTTTAATCCATTATGTTGTCATTTCACTGTAACAGGAAGTAAAGCACCTCAAAGCTCCTACTCAAGGTTGCTACATTTTGAGGAACTTTTAATGGCATGTTGTGATTTAAAGCAATATATTTCTATGGGGGTAGGTGTGCTGAAGTGTTTTAGGACTTGCTCAGTGAATAAAGGTCTCTCAAGTACCATGAATTGCAGGTTTGTGGTTAGTCTGTACATCAGACTAAAAGGGAAAACGTTTGCCATGTGCCAAAGCTATGAAGAAATGAGAAGTTGCCACAGCCCCATATTTCCCAGTCATTAGTCATGTACAAGCTCAGCCACTTGCCATTCTTTTCTACAGTGATTACACCTCTAATGAGCTACAGGGAGCCAGTGTAAAACCTCTTCCTTCTCCCAGAGGTCTCACTCAGGTGGTTTGCTGTTGCTTTATAGATCAGTGAAGCACCCCCGTGCTATTCCTTCCAGTCACACCACTGCTACTGTAAATCTGAGCGTCTCATTGGTGTCCAAGCCTCTAGCAGGTATGCAAACGTTCATCACAGGGATGTATTTCCAACCAGAAGTGGATGGCTGCATGTGCTGCAAGGCTGGCAGTGTGGATAGAATTGTTTTCCCGATCTGTTAAGGACACTATAGAGGAATGTCCTGAAGGAGCTTGTTCCTGCTGCCTGTCTCTGCTGGCAGCACCTCATTTCTGCTTACAATGGCAACTCATCGTCAAGGCCAAGAGGAAAGGAGTGAAGAAGTGGATTGTTTGCCAGTTTGGGCAGTTTCTTAGTCACCTCCCTAAAAGGAAATAGTCTGTGTTCAGGTGCACAGTGGTTTGTGTCATACAGTGGATAGAAATCATGCAGGCAGGGGCAGGACTGAATGCAGAGGTGAGTTGTAGGGCTTTGCTGGGTGCCTGCACTCGTGCAGTGAGGGGCTTGGCTGAGAGCACAGCAATGCCAGGAAGAGGATGTACCCTTAGCTGGAGCTGGCCAGGTGAGCTGGATCACCTGCTTGGTGGTTACAAGGAGGAGTTGGCTATCTGGGTTCTAACAGAGTCTGGGTGTAGCCAGAACTGTACAGATCAGCAAATAAGGTTAAGACCAGATGAAGAAAAACCTAAGGCTTTACTTTACTTTTCCATATCCTTCCCCCCTCCCCACTAAACAATAAATGTTTTAGCATTTTTAGAAGTGTACAGGTCAGCCCATGCATGGATGGGCATATGAACGTTCAGGAACAGAGAGGAGGCACCATGCCACTGCCTTTTGTGGAGGCTGCTAACGAGGAACATGGGAGCTGTTTGGGAGGAATGTCATATAGGAGAATTGTGGACTAACTGGAAGCAGTCTGAAAATGTGGGTGAACTGTTGCAGATGATTTTCCTGCAAGGGATGCATATAGGGATAACTTTCAGGCACAACCAAACCAGGTCACAGCTGAAGCAGTGAAGTGGGTCTGACAGGCAGCTTGGATAAAGAAAAGATCTCTGCAGAGTGTTCAATTCTCTTTTAAAGGTTACATTCCTCTCTAAAGGTTATGTTTGCAAATGAAAAGCAAGACATTAGCAGAGTGATGACTTAAATGCTAGGTACTACGTCAAGCAAACAGAAATGCTTATCTGTACCAGAAGTTATTTAAATACTTAGAAAGTGACAAAGTACAGGACTAACTTGAGAGAATATAGTTAGTGTATTGTCACTAATTTTCAGAAAGAGCCCATATCTCCTTAGAAGATTTCTATATGTTCCTTTTTCCCAGAATATATACAATATTTGACTATATTGTTAGAGAAGAGCTAGTTTCAGCTGCCACATAAATCAGAGGAAATTGCTGTACAGATGAAAGAGTCCTCTCCGTTAAAGATGCTTTCCCCTTTCTTTCTGGCACACATTTGTTATCCTGCCTTCTTTCATAAAAGTTTATTCCTTGTCTGTTTACAGTAAAGAGAGATCAAATAATTTAAAAATAAATATATTTTTTGAAAAGAGGTCAAAGAGAGTCCCAACCTCTGTCATCAGCACAGGCAATTGCATTGTGTTCTCAAAATCTTTTAATGGTCATTCTCATAAGCCCCCACTGTTTTCCAGAGATACATCTTTTAGTACTATTTGCCAGGGTTGTCATAGCTTCAAAAAGCAAGAGGTTAAGCAGCATTTGAAATCTGGAAGTGCTGCTCCATGTTTAGGCTATTTTAGAAAAGCATTGCAATAACCCTTGAGTATGGCAGCTGAGAGCAGGTTTTATTCCTCTCAGAGGTTTCTGCAGCTCTTGCACAACATTTACAGAAGTGGAAGCCAAGTGCTGATTGCTTGACTGGGCTGAAATGTGGCCAGTCAGGCTCTCTGGAGCAATGGGGTTGACATCAAAACCATGACTTGTTTAAAGTCAGTGGAGGTGGGATATCTATCAGGTTGGAGACCTCTGAGGTGCCCCTTGCATGTCCTGCGTAGGCACCTCTGAAATCTCAGGCTCGGATAGTACCTGCTGGGCATTACAGCATGCCAACAGGCTGAGATGGAGCTCGGGCTCACAGCACTGAATTTCAGAGTCTGGAGAACTGTGAATGGCAGAAGAGGCTGTTATCTCTCTAGTCCATCCTGTGGCCTCTCCATTCAAGCACGGTGCTTGAGCACTGGTGTTGTACATCTGCTGGTGAGCACAAAAGTGGACACTGTGTGTGCTTCAGCAACCAGCACCCTATTTAAGATGAAAAATTTTCTTATAGCTCACATCCGAAAACAAAAGGGTCTCTGTAGTGTAAATGGTGGCAGCTCCTGTTGTCTGTGGCTTCCTTTGGTCCTGAGACCTCATTGTTCCAAAGATTACCCCAGGTATGGATCGAAACCTCCCAAATTCCATATGGTCTGCAGTGGTTAGTACTTCTTTATTCTCCAAGGACTTCTAAAGTAATTTCCAATGCCATGCTGTCTATAGAACTACTTTGGCTTTAATTTCATTCTAGTTTTAGTTTCCAGTCCCTTCTTTCCCCTCAACCACTTCCTCCTTCCATTTGACTCCACACATCATTATCCCTATCTCTGTTAATGTGCTAGGAAGGAATAGAAAAGTCTGGGAGAGCTACACCAAGAAAATACTTTTTTCAATGTGTCTGAAATTGACCTGAGATCTGTTTTCAGTTTCCTCAGAGACTACATGTTTTTGCTTTTATCTAGAAGGCACTAGGAAAAATAACTTTTTCTATAAGCTAAATTTTTCACTGGCAATAGCTGTGGACCCTTATTCTGCACTAGAAGTCATGACTTTGCCTTGGCAACATATTTAACAGAGTTGTTTGCAGAAGAGCAATTTGCTTTCCACACCTGGGAGACTGATGTATGAAAGGCAGCATCCTTTTGGCAAGGAGCTCTCCCTCTATCTTCACAACCACTGGAAGAGTGCTTGCTGTGGGTGCACCTTCCTGGCCTACTGGTACTTGCTATTGAGCAAGCATATTTGAGCTTCCCCTTCCCCTCCCCTTCCCATTCTCCTTCCCATTCTCCTTCCCCTTCCTGTGTGGACCTATGCAGCTCTATAATGTTTTGCCTGAGGGTGACAAATGACCCCCTTGGGTGTTTACACCTCTCCCTTGTTCCCGCAGTATAACCTCGTGTGCAGCAGTGCCTGGATGCTGGATCTCTCACAGGCCATCCTCAACCTGGGCTTTCTGACTGGTGCCTTCGCACTGGGCTATGCTGCAGACAGGTACAGTTTAAGCTCTGCTGTCCTTTGGTTTGCTGGGAGGTGAAATCACTTGCATTATCACCTGCAATAGGCATGTGTCAACATTTTACACTAATTCACTTTGGATAAACATCTCCGACCTGCATTAGGAAAACCCAGCCAATGCAATCTTTGCTTTTATTTGGGCTGGAAACTTTATGCGATCATACTTACTGGTCCTGTCTGGACCTTAGAATGTCATGAAATGAGTTTTTCTTGTGGTTTCCATTATTTCCTGTGCACATTTGCACCCAGGAAGGGCAGAAGGACACAGAAACAAAAAGGAAGCATTCAGAGGAGTTTCCTGAACTGATGTTTATTGAAGGATGTTTAATAGGCACCACTGGTGAAGAAAGCAGCTACTTGAGGAAAGAAGGAAGGGGCTCAGTGTGGTAATTCTCTCCATTCACAGGCTGGACTCATGCCTACCTCTGAGGTCATAGCTCCTGCCAGCCAGTCCTCAGCTCTGTGAGACCTGGATGAAATCAAGGAAAAGTCCCTCTCAACCTTACCCGTTCCATGATTCTGTGAAAAGATGTGGGTGATATTCAGGCTTGAGTAGCTAACCTGCTCTAGAGTGGGGATCTTCCATGAGCTCTACCCTGCTCTGAGAGTAAAGAAGCTTGTGCTTTGTGCTGCTATTTAACAGTAGTCAACCTGTGCATTGGCTGAGAGCACCACTGATTATTTCAATGACAGAGCATTTTTCTTCAGTTTGTAACATACTTTCTGGCTTTTCTTTTTTCCTTTGGTATCTGTAGAAACTTCATCTTTCCAAGGGATTTAGTAGTAATGGAAAAAGCAAGGCAAAAAAGAGGCCATGGCACTGACTAACTTGAGATATCTCTGCTCAGTGTCTGAGTGGGCAGTTGTGATACTAGCACCTTAAAACTGTGGAAGAGCACAGCCAATTATTACAGCCAATATTACAGCCAATTATTAAAGTAAAATAATATGTCTAGGAGTAGTTGTGTATTAAGCTTAATGTAATTCCTGCACAACTATAAATGTTGTACATTGACAGCACTGGGGGAATGTGCTGCAGCCAGATAATTCAATTTTATCTCCTTGACAGCACTCAAAATAATAGATCTGGTTGAAAAATTCATGGGTTTTGTCCTGTATTAATTCATCTCATGAAATCTTTTGAACAAAATGAACAAACAAAAGGTCTTGATGTTAATATAAGCAGCTGCATCATTTTTCACAGTTTCTTCTTCTTAAAACAACAACAATGGAGAAAAGATCTAGTTGAGTTCCAAGGACACAGTTCCATGAAACTACAGGGAGATTTTTAATGTTTTAAAATTATGGTTTACCTTGAGCACATAATTATGTTTCTTTCTGGCAAATGAGACTCATGAATACATAAGGCAGATTTTGAAAAGAAGCAGTCTAAGCCTAAACCAAACCTAGAAAATCACATAGAGTAGTTAAAGAAGAAATTGCTTTCACAGAGCTGGCTTTAATCATTATTAGGAGACTAATTTGTGAAAATAGAAATTCCCAACAAAAGTTGCCCATCAAAAACCTGATCAGATCAAACTTGATAAAATCCTGAACGGGAACATACGGGCCATAATTTACGTGCAAAAAGACAAACAGTTTTCTAAAACAAAATGGGGAAGGGTGAGGACATCACCAATTTTGGAATTAGTGCCATAAAGACAGTGATAATTTCCACAGGGAAAAGAGTTCCATATCCTAAGGGCCAACACTACTAAGTATCAGAGAGCCACCCTTTGGAAAAAGGCTGGTCTCAAAAAGGCACTTTCAGACCAAGCATTAAAATGTAATGTTGGGGAAACAAAAGGAAAAATCTTTGTGTCTTTTCATGATCCTCATTTTCTTTTCCTTTTTCAACAGATATGGCAGAATCCCCATCTACCTGCTCTCCTGTCTCGGAGTTGGGATATGTGGTATCATAGCAGCATTTGCACCAAATTTTATTGTATTTTCGATCTTCCGTTTTCTCCAAGGCATGTTTGGCAAGGGAACCTGGATGACATGCTACGTGATTGGTGAGAACTGTTACCTTCTTTTTCCCTTAATTAGGAAAATGAGGCATTTTTGGAGGATGAAGAATCTAGCCGCATCTGCTCTCCATAATATTTTTTCTTGGGAACAAAGCACTGGCCCTGGAGCCAGCAGACAAAGAGTAACTCAAGTCCATCCTAGTTAATGCATTGTTCTGCAATGACTAAGAGATGAAGGAATGGATTATGCATATATAAAGGTTTTCTTATTACATAGAAGATCACCAAGATGATAAAAATCTACAGAGCAAGCCTCAAATAAACCGGATACACAAACAGGGATATGGTTTGTTTTGGGATATGGCCTGAAAAATGGGTTTATTTAGGTTTCTGAGCTATTAGACACATTCACAAAATTAAAAATCTACCAAATTATTAAAAAAACCCCCAAAGAGCAAGGGCTATAATTGTCCTAGTAAATAAACCAAACTATATCATACCTTAGCCCTGAGAGCAACCAGCATGGTATGGTTAAACTCTCTTCCCCACAGATGTCTTGTCCATACTACCTGCCAGGAGCAGCCCCTGCCTGAAGGATCCTCTTGTCTGGGGCATGTGCCAAAACTGCACCAGGGAGAGTGCTAAGAATATCCCTCTAAGCATGATCATGATGCAGTCTCAAACCCCTGCTGTGGCCCCCTGTAATTTGTCAGTAAACATGCGGTCAGAAACCCCTCTGGCTGCAAAATGGTGGCTGAGTTGATGAGGAGGTGTCACCCGTGTTTGCCCTGGACAGCCTCAGTGACATGCTTACAGTGCTGAAGACAAGATGCTGGGCTAGACAGACCTGTGACCTGATACAGCATATCCTTCCTTATGTTCCACCTCTAATATTTTTCTTTCAAATTAGGTTTGTTCCCTTGTTATTTATTTTGGATTTCTCTCTGCTCAGTGACGGAGATTGTTGGTTCCGATCAGCGGATTGTTGGAATCGTGATTCAGATATTCTTTACTCTGGGAATTATAATTCTCCCTGGAATTGCGTACTTGATTCCCAGCTGGCAGGGGATCCAGCTGGCCATTTCACTGCCCAACTTCCTCTTCCTGCTCTACTATTGGTAATGTTGCAGTCATTGCTCTTGTCTTTATTGCTATTACTCTTTGAACACCTTGAGACTCCTGCTGTGGTCCCAAGTCTCTAGAGTGGAAGATGTAGGTTAGGAAGAAGATATTTCCTGGTTGTTGATTTTGTAATTTGTAATTCCTTTTCAGTGAATTGCAGACATACATTACTTTTGTTTTTCTGCCCAGAGTTTGCCTCTCTTATCAGCCACAGCTGACCCTTCATAGAACCCTGCTCTGTTTATAAGGTCAACTTGACCAAAGTCTGTTTTTTCCATCAGCTATGAGACCCCACTTTTAGCTCTCATTATCTACTCAGTTCAAGTCTGAACTTATCCTACAGGTCTCATGAGCTGTGCAGCACAGCTGGTGAGAAAGCAGAGTTCTCTGCCGTGGTAAACACGTGTGTCAGTGTGGCCATTCTGTGGGATGGACCCGAAGAAATTAACCCATGGAGCCTCTTCCTGCGCATTGTTTCCTTAAATGTTGTCTGCTGTGAACTTTTAAATTGTGAATCATCTTAACCCTAGGCTAGCAGAAACTGAAACACCCATGAGTAATGCTTTGTGTTCAGGTTATAAAATAGAAACATATAGCATTTGTGTGTGTGTGTCTATCTTACAGTGATACAGCCAGAAGTTTCCTGATCTGCCTGTACGTGTTACTACAGGTGTTTAGAGTTGACTTTCATTGTTTGTTGCTGTTCTGCAGGAGCCTTCTTTGTTTTGACACTCATTGTGCAAATACAATAGTTAGATTTCTTATTTTTCAGCTTTACGTAGCATTGATATAGTCTATTTTTGTCTTTCTTGCCCACTAGAATAAAATATTTTACAGGAGACTGATTGGAAAAGCAGTCCTCAAAAGAGTTTCTGTATCCCAAAACTGAAAAATCAGTGTGTTTTGTGTTAAAACAGGGTAAAAGATTAAAGACTTTGGTTTTGTTACAGGGTAAAAGCCCTATTTATGACTTTTGTGTTCTTACAGGGTGGTTCCTGAATCTCCACGTTGGCTCCTGACACGCAAAAAGGGAGAGAAGGCATTAAAAATCATGCGCAATATTGCAAAACACAATGGGAAATTTCTCTCACCACATTACTCAGAGGTACTGTCATATGTTTGAGCTAGAGGTTTTTTCTAAGCAGTGAACTGGCTGGGAACATAAGGGCTGTAAAAAGTAAGTTTGCAAAACAATGAATCAGATCTTTCTTTTGTAACACTCCTACCTTAAAACCTTGTGGGAAGTATCAGAAACTAACCTGAGTGGCAATGGTATTTCACAGCAGTTGCCATTTTAGGTGACAGAGAGAGTGGAGATAGCAGGATTCAGTTTCCTGACTCGTTTTCTAGGACTTCCTTTTAAAACTCAAAGAGAAGATGAAAATAGAACTTAAGTATAAATTTGCTTCTATCCCAATAGGGGGAAAATATGCCACAAAATTCACAATTGAGGAAGTTCTGTCTGAGATCACTATTTACAAAATAGGACAATATATATTAGCGTTACAGTCCTTTGGCAAGTGGTCTTGACAGAACTTGAAAGGACTGACCCACTTCAAATAACAGTTGTGTCATTGCATCATTTGTTTTGTTCTGTGTTGGGTCGCAATGTCTGGCTCTCAGACCATGATTCCTGCAGCATTGTCCTTATCGTTCAGTGACAACAGATGTGGACAACTGGAATGACCATTAGGGTCCCTTCCAACCCAAACCATTCTATGATTCCTGTGCTGGGGACCGCAGGGGTGGATGCAGCACTCCAGGCTGGGTCTCACAAGAGCAGAGTAGAGGTGCAGAATTCCCTCCCTTGCCCTGAGGGCCACGCTGTTTTTGAGGCAGCCCAGGATACAATTGGCTTTCTGGGCTGCAAGTGCACATTCCTGGGTCATGTCCAGCCTCTCATCCACCAGCACCCACAAGTCCTTCTCAGGAGGGCTGCTCTTGATCTGTTCATCCCCCAGCCTGTATTGCTTGGGCCCAGGTGCAGCACCCTGCACTTGGAATTGTTAAACGTCATGAGATTATTAAAGGACGTGGACCTGTTGGAGTGAGTCCAGAGGAGGGCTGTGAAGATGATCAGAGGGCTGGAGCGCCTCTCCTATGAGGAAAGGCTGAGAGAGCTGGGGTTGTTCAGCCCAGAGAAGTGAAGTCTTCAAGGAGACCTTAGAGGACCTTCCAATACATAAAGGGGAGTTATAAGAGAGCTGGAGAGGTACTTTTGTCTAGGGCATGAAGTGACAGAACAAAGGGGAATGGCTTCAAACTGAAAGAGGGCAGTTTTAGATTAGATATTAAGAAGAAATTCTTCCCTGTGAAAATGGTGAGGCACTGGAACAGATTTCCCAGAGAAGCTGTAGGTGCCCCATCCCTGAAAGTGTTCAAGGCCAGGCTGGACAAGGCTTTGAGCAACCTGGTCTAGTAGACAGTGTCCCTGCTCATGGCAAGGGAGTTAGAACTAGGTGGCTTTTAATGCCCCTTCCAACCCTAACCATTCTATGATTCTATGAATTATTGTCTTTGGCTGGGGCATATACCTTGGTGAGATTCCTGGTCAGCATTACCCAGGGCTAAGCACAGTCCAAGTCATGGAGTGGGAAGTTTGTGCTGCTGTAGCCCCTGCTTCACGTTCAGCCCTGCATTCCTACACCCACTTCCTCTCTCTAAACTTCAGCATTTTCAAAGCATCATGTCAGAAAGATGTGCATCTTTCCTTACTTTTTAAGTTGGGTTTTCTTTTTTTCAAGAGTATCCAAGCTCATGACCCTAAGCCACACACAGCTGCTGCAGATTAACCTCCACACATCCAGATTGGTACTGGATCTGTTCCTGAGACCTTTTTAATATACCATGTCTGTCATCCTTTGTGCTCTGCCCAGAGGAAACAGAGCATCTCCGGGCAGCATGACTAATAGATCAAGCATACTTCTCACATCAGAGAACTTGTATCAGACCTCTCTTTCATGAAGCAACTCCAGAACCTCAGGCTAAGTGCTGCAGGTGTGGAGGGACAGGGAGAAGTGAGAGGCATTATCCCTCAGTGCACTTTCGCTCAGATTTTCCAATACGTCTGTATCAATTTCACTGACCAAGTCCCTAACACAGCTCTAAATGTTGCAGCTTTGAGTTTTTGTTGGCATGTAGAAACCACAGATGACCTTTGTATGAAAAAAGATAAATATTTGCTGCTTTTGCTCTGTGAGTTATGACACTGGTGTAGTTCAACTCCAACCAGAACTTATTCAATTAATTGTAAATTATAAACTCTTTTTTTCCCAGTTGCTCATAATATTTATCCTAGCATGGGGTTTTTTTTTCAAACTAATTTGCTGATTCTTGGTCTCTGTTCAAAACCAGAATTAACTGCAGCCAGCCGAGTAGGAACTGCCTCTTAAAAGAGTTGTGGATCAAAACCCATCCCTTTATATACAGATAAATGTTTTTTTCCTACTATATAGATTGTATCTAGACATATGTGTTTCTTGCATACATTAACTTATATATGCAAGTATTATATACATGGATGTATGTATAAACATGCACGGCCTGTGCAGAATCAAGCACGTGCAGAACTAAGCATGTATAGAACTATATATATAAAAATTATTGTGGAAAAACGGATATGTATTTTTGCTGGAACATGAAAATCTGAGGGAAGTTCTAAAACTTCATCCGGGGTTTTCAGATAGTGTATCTTTGGAAACATGGGCCCTGTCATTGAATTCCTGACCGCACTGGATGTGAATAGTAAAGCTCTCCTTGACTTCAAAGAACAAAAAGAGGATTTTTTTCCCCTACAAAGAGTTGACTTTCCATAGTGCTTTTTTTTTACTTCATCTATAAAAAAGTGCTCAGTCATACTTGGGGTTATTATGACTTTATTAAGACATAAAAATATAAGTAGCAGTTGTGCTGAATTTATCTTTAGTCCTCTGGAAAACGAAAACCATATTTGCACAAAGTCACAACTGATGGCTGGCAGCCTGTTCTTATAAACAACAGACATGGCAGCTTTATAACCATATTATGAGAGAGTCCAAGAGCAGTGCAGAAACCCAGCAACCTCAGCCTGCCTCACTAAGGACTCTGGCATGCAGCAGAAGTGGCAGTGCTTTGAAGAAAACTTTTGGCTCTGGTTACAGAAGAAAAGCAAGAGGGAGTAGAAAGGAAGTTCAAACAAATGTGGGGTTTCTCTGTCTTACTTACAAAGCTTTGTGTCACTCAGTTATGAAAAAGTTGTGTGTGAATACATCCAGCCAAACCTCACTGAAAAGCAGCTGTGCTATCTTATGATATAATAAAACAAATAAAGGGTGAAAGCTTTGGGCTCAGCCCTGGCTGAGCTGATGAGACCCTCGGGCAATGCCTTTGGCTTTACCTGTGTTCTCGTCATGGATCTGCATATTACCTGGAGCTTCTTCATCCTTTCACCCCTGTGTCCCCACTGGTCTGGGCTCCTGCACCTGTGTGAGCAGCAGGTGCTGTGGTAATAAAGAGGAGTTTGCTCCTCTCTTCGCTCTCTAAAGCCTCCTTTCAGGAGGGGGCATTAACTGAGAGTCAAAGCAGCCAGGCTGCCTAAAATCCTCCTAAAAAGGGCACGGCAGGTTTAACCCCGTGTTTCCCACCTCTGCTTTGAGAGCTGATAGCAATCCTAGCTGTGGCCGCCAGTTCTTGGGCAGTATCATGGTTTGTCCCTCCCTAAAACCACGTCTGCCTTATCTTCCTTGTTTCTTCATCACTTACCAAATGACCATATGAAAAAAGGGTTTCCGCCTGGCTTGGACATCATGGTTAAAAACTGCTGGCCAGAGTTAAAACCAGCCTCCATCAATGTAACTTATGACCCTGCTAATATCCTGGCTCCACAGTATCTACAGTAATGAACTCCAGTGCGTAAACACAGACTGTGTGAATTCCTGCTCTTTTCTGTTATGTTAAGCCTTCTAACCAATAATTTCATAGAGTGTCTCATTGTGACTGTATTGGAGGCAGCTGAGAACAGATTTATTATACTTTGCAGGCAGTATGAGGACCATTAATTCATACTTAGCAAATTTTTTTCTTTCAGGATAAAAGCCATGTTCAGCACATGGCAGTTTTTAAGACCCTCTGAATTTCACTAGTTGAATATTTTGTAACATCCAAGCACTGTCACAGATCTGCTCTTTCTCTCACTCCGTTTTCTTCCTTCTGCTCTGCTGTGCCACCAGCAGTGTTCCCAAACCCACTGATGCTGCTCAGCCCCTCTCTCCCTGCTTCCCTCAGCCATCTCTTTGCCCTTCCTACCACAGTCTCCTCCTCTCTGCCACTCCTGGCAGAAGGCAATAGTGCTCCCAGTGGCCCTGATGTGACAAAGACCACCTATGGCCTTCCAAGAAAATCCAGGTCAACAACGAGAAAATAATTTTTCCATTCTCAAGTTAAGATTGGGGATTTTTTAATCGATTTTTACATGATCATCATTAAGGAAAGCCCACTGCTGTGTCCAGTTATAAGCTGTTCCAATACCTGTGCATTCCTCTGGAGTGCTATGAGCAGCAAACTGTCTTGTCAGCGCCTTTGCTCTCTGGACTGGAATATTGCTGATCACTGTGTTTACACAAAAGCTCTGTCCCAGTGCCTGCCTGACCGCAGACAGCTGACTACTGCTCATTTGTCTCTTCAGATCACTATTAGCAATGAGGAGGTCAGCAACCCCTCCTTTCTCGACCTGGTGAGGACTCCCCAGATGAGGAGGAACACACTCATCCTGATGTACGCCTGGTGAGTGCCCACGTCAGTCCAACTTGCTACCAGGGTGCTGGGTTTTGAGCAAAGATTCCCTTGTGACTTTAGAGTCTCCCCAGCTGCTCGCAATCATCTGTTTGCCTCTCAACACTTTTTTCCCTTTGCTGTTTAGGTTCACAAGTGCCCTGATCTACCAAGGGCTTGTCATGCGCCTAGGAATTATCGGAGGAAACCTCTACCTAGACTTCTTCATCTCAGGAGCTGTGGAGCTGCCTGCTGCTTTCCTAATTATAGTGACAATTGATCGCGTAGGCCGGCGCCTGCCCTTTGCGATTAGCAACATCGTGGCGGGCATTGCGTGTCTCATTACTGCCTTCTTGCCAGAAGGTAATTCCCTTCCCCATGCCTGGCTCTTTGGGCCAATGACTGACGTCTCTGACAGCCCCTAAGCAAGGACAGCGAGCCATGCAAAACTGCAGATTAAAGGAAAAGGCATCTGGTGATACAAGCAGCACCACAGCCATGGAACAACTCACCTTATTTGCATATAGATGGCCCTGGGACGTGGAATAGCCATATCTTGATGGGTTATGAGCAACAGCTGGGGGTAGTCTTAGAAAAAATGTATATAAAGGCCCTGTCCTGTTCTTGAAAGTAAATGCAAGGGAAGCGTATACAAACATAAGGAGAAAATACTGAAATGGAAGACACTTAATGATGTAAGAAATCAGTGATTTAGGTGAGATGTCTTGCTAGTCTTCTCCTTTACCAATAAAACAATGCAAACCACAACAAAATGTAGGGGCTGTGGTAGACAACATAGAGATTGTTGCCTTGCTCTCCCTCTCCCAGAGGTTTGGACAATGTTAAGAAGTTAGGAGAAAGATAAGGCTTTTAAGTCATTCTTCTCTGGTTTCAAGGACAACTACAAGATCTTATATTGCACAAAGTCTTCCCGGCACTTCTGTCTTTTCTTTAAATTGTTTTCCCTCCCATTATTTTTTCTTTCTTTCTTTCTCTTTTTTTTAATCCCTAGGGAAGCATTTGGAGGTGCTTTGAATTGTATATAACCATATGATTATGCTTTGCCTTAGCATAGCTGGGAACCAGCAGCTGGAAGGACATTAGAAAGGTTTATTCCTCCCCAGGGCTGTTCCTGTCAAAGTGAGGGACAGTCCTGGCCAGCCTAAAAGGTTTTAGTTCCTGAAGTTATATCATGGGGCTGCCAACAGCCTGCTTTCAACAAGTGGTGAAGTGCTGAGAGGACCCTGCCCAGGTGAGGAGAGGACAGCCTGGGGATTGAGATACTTGCAGATGGGACACTTGAGGTCCAAGTCCTGCTTTAGAGAAGTCTGTTTTTACAGATGGGAAAAGCTGCAGCGGCAGCTCTCAGCTGTGAGAGCCCCATCACACTGTGGTGCTCACACAGGTCAAGTCCCCTGGCAGAGGGAGGATCCACATGGACGTCACCATCACCTCAGGAGTCTGATGGAGTGAAGGGGTGCCAGGGAGACAATGTGGATTTGTTTTGTTCTTTTCAGCCTTTGTTTTTCTTATATGTTTATGAAAACAGAACTTTTCAGGGCAAAAGCAGTGTCTCGCAACATGGGATGAAATTTGATGGGGGTTTGTTTGGTTGTTTTGGAAGGGAATAAACCCAAGTGTCTCATTTTTGGTTCACAGCAAACTGAAATGTTTTCTTGTTCTTCCTATTGACGTTTAGAAAAACACAATCACTGCCAGAGCCCTCTCCAGTGGCAGAGCTCCTCTTTGTGCCAAGTTGAGGCTTGTTGTTTCACTTGCCTCCCTGTCTGCCTAGTCATGGTTAGACCATGCGGGAGACTGTCTTCTCCCAAGGGCATGGCAGAAGTGCTCATGGCATTCCTTGTGATGCACTTCCAGAGAGCACCAGCCCTCCAGAGTGGGCACTTGGACTGCTGAGGGGTTGCTCACAACAGGAGGGGTGGCTCTACCCTGTAGTGTGTATGTGACCATCACTCACCTGCTGATGCATAAAGGTTTCCCACTGATGTACTCGGGGCAGTGGCTGCACAGCAGAGCTTGAGCAGAGCTGGGAGAGCTGGGCAGAGCCAACGGGGCAGTCTCACGTCCCTATGCCAGGTACAAAGACAGGCACCAGGGAAGGGAAAGGAAGGATGACCAGGAATAGCATAATTAGGAGTGTGTCTAAATTCCAGGGGCTAGAAAAATTGCCAAGGGTAGGTGGACTCCTCTAGGGAGGATTATTTTACTGCACATCCCTGGAGGTTTTAAAAACATGTGTAGATGTGGCACTTAGGGACATGGTTTAGTGGTGGAGTGGCAGGGCTGAGTTAATGTTTGTACTCAATGGTCTTTAAAGTCTTTCCCAACCTAAATGGTTCTCTGATTCTATGCACCTTTAGAGGTAACTTCCTTGTGGTCAGAAGGCTTTGGGAGGTGACTCAACAGTGTTTCTTACAGCATAATATCCCTGTATAAACAAATACTCCTTTCTAGAGCACAATTTGGACGTGGTCATGGAAGCTCATGACATTCATTCTCCCACCCACGCTGTTATGCCCCACCAGCACCTTGAATCAATCAACTCAAGTGATTTCTAATTCTTCAAAGCAGCCTCACATGATGTTCAAAAGCAGTAAATGCCAGTATAGATTGATACCTACAGCACTGGCCTTTCAGTCTGATCTGCACCAATCCAGTGTTCCCGTCGTACAGCTTCTGCTGACAGGGCCTGGGGCTCTCAGAAATGCTCTGCTGGTGTGGCAGTGCACACTTCACACAAAGTGTTTCTTTTTGAATGAACAGATATCGCATGGCTCAAAACGACAGTTGCCACTCTGGGAAGACTGAGCATCACAATAGCTTTTGAAGTTGTCTATCTAGTGAATAGTGAATTGTATCCTACGACACTGAGGTACGTGAAAAGCTCCCAGGAATCTTTCAACTCTTCCTTCTGCTTTTCCCCATTTCTTATTTCACTGCCATTTACTTAAACTTGTTTTCTCCGGAGTTTTCCAGCTGAATAGCCACTGCTCAATGTGGATGCCATATACTGATGAGATAATTTTGGAGCTAGGTCCACATTCTATTTCTTAATCTGCTGGTTAATCTGCTTGGTAGCATCTCTCTAATATCTGGTACTTTTTGTCTTTTGCAGAAACTTTGGTGTTTCCCTGTGTTCAAGTCTGTGTGACCTAGGTGGGATCATAGCCCCATTCCTGCTTTTCCGATTAGCAGCCATTTGGTTGGAGCTACCTCTAATTATTTTCAGTAAGATTTGGTTTACAATGTACTTTTGCTTTAAATATCCTCCTCCTAACAGAGTTTTTGTGGGGGGGCAAAAGCAGTGTGTGGCCTCATCTCCCCCTCAGACCAGTGCCTCTTGACCTTCAAGCCTAGAGCAAGAGGCTGAACGGCAAATGGGTGAAATGTGAGTGATTTCACTGCACAGTACAGAAGAGCTCAGGGCTGCTTGGATAACTCTGCTGAAGGGGCAGAAAAGAAACTGGGTGAAGTGCTTTAAGACTGAGAAACCTTACAGCTAGGTTCTGTAATTGCAGAGAAGTAAGCTTAGGCTGCTAAGAGTAGAGGCTGATGACTTTTAAGAAACAGTTTAGGGTTTTTTTGTAGGTACAGTTATGACTGTGGATACTGTATTATCTATAGCTTTGTATTCCTGCCAAATTCTTTCCATCAGCTGCATTTTGGAAAAAAATAAGCTCTGTGGATGGAGTAGTTCTGTGGGAAAAAAAAAAAATTAGTTATTTCCAACAAGGACACAGGAGTTTGTGACTAAGCCAGACTTCTAGGAGGTAGACATGACTGGAAAAAATGAAAATGAATAGGATAGAATAAGAGGGGAAATTGGTGCTAATGACAGCTTTAGCTGAAAATAAAACTGGAACGACAAAAGACATTTTAAAAGATTACCATTATTCCAAGAAAAGACATAGATAGAAGTGTTCACATTATCTGATTATGAAATTCTGCTGTTTCTGAAGGACATATGAATTCCCTCTGTCTTAAGTAAACAGCTACAAAATCAGAGAGGATCAGAGTGAACTGTGCAACAGTCAGGGAACGTTTGCTTTTTGCTTCAGCCCTTCTATTTTTGACTCACTACATTATTTAAATTATATCAATGCAGGAAATTATTCCAAAATATCCATTCCTAATTCAGATTGTCTCTGTATCTGAATGCTGTTTCCCAAGGAGGAATTTTTATTGTGAATCACATAATTTACTTTGGCCATGGATAAAGGAAGAGAGTATTTCAGGAAAATCTCAATGGTTTCAAGAAACACAGATGCACCTACATGACAGAGCCCTTTGAACAAAGGCAGATTTGTCTTATGTGAGAAATACCATCCTGGTTCCAGTGCCATTTTTATACATTTGCCCATGTACACTTATCTCAGGTTTTTTTATTTCTAAGATCTCCCTTTAGAAAGATCAGGCTGCAAAGGAACTCCTAGCTCTCAAGTGATTTTGTAATAGGTTAAATTAATGTAACATAGGGGCGTGATTAGAGGAGGTTAATCAGAAATAGCTGATGCACTTTAAAAAATCTTACTTCAAACTTAATCTGAATAAACCTTTCTCAGTGTATAAACACTGAAAATAAAAAAGTAACAATGTTCTTATTGCTTTTGTATTTCTTCAATGTCCATTGTAGGTATTCTCGCAGTTGTCTGTGGGCTCCTAGTACTGCTTTTACCAGAGACAAAGGGAATCTCATTACCAGAGACAGTGGAGGATGTGGAGCAGCTTCCAAGGTATGGGATGTATTTTCTTACTTCTATTAGGGTAATGTTTCATGAGGATATTCTCCTCCAACTTTACCAACTGTTCTAAATTATTGATGTTTTCTAAGTGTCAAAATGAATTCCCTAGTTAGGTTGATGTTGTGAGCAGCTGGTATTTTCCTCAATAAAAACCTGAACTTTTCAGTATCACTAAGGAAGGCTGTTAAAAAAAAAAATTATGGTGATAAAATCTGTATTTTTCTCATAGAGACACAAAGTTGTCCTATGCATCTCTGGAAGCAGAGAGTAATAGTGTGCAAGACAGAAGCTGTAAAGCATAGCCTGCATCTCTCTGCTTGAGAAAATCAGCCATTACCTCAACCAAAGCATCCTGTGAAGAAGGGCCTTTTATCATGGACACAATTCCACAATGTGTGAAGTCAATGAAAGGTCACATATGTGATGGATTTACATGTGAAGAATTGTAGGCACAGCTTTCCCACTCCTGGTACAGAGCAAGCCAGACTCTTCACTGCTGTGCAGATATGCAGGGAATATTTACACTTTGGCTAAATAATTTGAGGATCTAGTGTTTTAAATTAATGTTTCAAGGAGAGGCCTTGGATATTACATTAACAACTTTTGTTCAGTTCAGTGTTTAAACTAAAGAGAGAGGAAATTTTCTATGGAAAAAGTGAATGTTTCAGTATGCATCTTGGACTACAATTAGAATTATATATTTTCCTGTTTTTTCACATTTGAATTACATATTTTCCTGTTTTTTCACACATCTTCCCTTCTGCTTCAACAGTCATTTTGTAAAATGTGGAAAGAAACGGAAACACCGGGACACCAACTCTTATATTTGACCTTTGATGGACAGCACTGAGCAAAGAACTTTGTTCCCATACTGGGAATTTGTTCTCCACCTGCCACCACTTCAAAATTTGCTGCAGAATATGGATTGAACTTCATGTTCTCCTTTTAAGCATAAGGACATTTAAAACAAGTAGTGTATTTTTCTATGAATATGGAATAAATTTCTTTTTTCTGAGTACTCTGTTTGCAAGAAGGGGCTGCTTTGTAATTCTTGGTAGATAACAGAATAGCTTAAAAAAAGATGCAGTGTCCCACTCAGTGAGCTTCTATTTATTTCTTTATTTTTTGAGCTATTTTTTAATTGTTTTGTTAGGATATACTTTTGGGTGGGAAGGGTTTGAAACAGTACTGCTTGATTAAGGTTTAGATGACTTTGTTGGGAAGAGGATGACCATATCAACCTGTTGTCCTTTGCCCCCGAAGAACCTGGACAAATCGAAGATATGATGGCTCAGGAAGGAGGGTGCTGTTCAGGGTGGCTCTTTCTCTGGTTGGGAGGGATGGGAATCAGCGGTGTGCATCAGGAGAACCTCTCTCTGGTCTAATTGTCATCAACAAGGACCCTTTTCAAAAAAAGTCCTGCTCCCCCTTGTTCAAGAGCTTTCTGAAATGTGGCAGCAGTCCTCCTCACCTTTCCAGGGCTTTATGTAGGTGTCATACCCTGCATTAGCTTTGCAGGTCAGATTGTCCTGCTGCCCATTAGTGCCTTCCCCCAGATGCAGCTGGAGTCCAAATCTCCAAGGGAAGGGCTTCTGCCTGCCCTCCTCTGTTGGATGCTTTTCTAAACCTGTCTTTCAAGAGTATGCTGACTTTTTCCATTCCAAATGATGCTCTTTGTCTATCCTTACAAACCACATTCCTTCACCCTCACCACTGCCAAGGTGACCTGCAATTTCTGTCTTATGTTCATTACTATTAGTTCATTACTATTAGTTGTAATCTTTCTGTCTTGGGGATAAATTTTTTGGGTTGTTGACAGAGGTGTTAAGCTGTTTTGGGCAGGGATGAGACAGGGGCTTTGGTTATGGAGGGAAGTGTTAATTGGTCCTGGTTATTTGAAGCTGACATGCAGCAGAATAACTCTATTCTCTGGCTCTGCAAGCAGACCCCAGACTGCCTTTCCTTTCTTCTGTATGACCTTCATCAAGAATTGGGTCCTGGCCACTGACTGGTGAACAGTACACTCCTTACAGGGAAGGACTTGAGAAGATGTGGTGTTCAAAAGTTGTCCTGTTACCAACAGAGAAATAAATAAATAAACAAAAGGAAGCCAATGAGCTGTTCTAAAGGACCTTTTAAGCTCAGAAAAAACCCCATGTTTGGCATAAACAAATATAGGACTGAGTTTGGAAGGTTCATACTACAAATGGGCAGCAGTACATTACAGTTGTTGAAACTGAATGATTACTGCTCCAGTCTCACCATCCTAAGAGCACATATAGGCAGGTGCCTGCACACCAGGATTTCCTATAGGGAGGAATATACTGTGCATTTCAAAAATTCCCAACTCTCCCAGCTTTTTCCCAGCAACTGCTCTTATCACCAGCCTGCTGGAGAAAAACAGGACCTTTAATAATAATCTCAGCCCAATATTTGCACACTTCAGGCAGTTAGTGATAAAGTCCTGTCTTTCAAGGCTGTTTCTAACATCCTCTGAGGCATAGTAAAGGTCAATGGGATGCTTAGCAAAAGTCAGTAGTAACTTAAAGGTATGAAATTAAATGAATATCTCACAATATATCTGGATAATCTAGAAGACAACCCCAAACTGGAGCTACTGCTATGGGGAGAAAACTTCTCCTACACCAGTGCAGTCTTCTGTAGATAGCTGAAGACAATACCCCAAGGCTGGCTGGCAGAGACCAGCCCTGAACTGGAAGCTGTGGGCCTGCACTGGCCAGGTGCTGTGACTCAGTGCAGGGTGGAAAGTGCAGGCACCCAGCCACAGAACTCAGCCCAACCAGCCCACACCAAAGGCATGGCCTTTGGAGAATCAGGGTGAAGTGATCCGATGTGATGCTGGATGAGCTGAGCCTTCCTCTTCCATTTAGTGTCTCTTTCTTATGACTTGTTTTTTTTTACTCCAAGTCTTAAACACTTTAGCAGCTTGAGAAGGACTGCTGAGATCTTTCAAAGATATGACTTTCCAAACAAATGTGAATATTATTTGCTAGCTGCTTCTGTTTGTGGACAATTAAAATGTGTTGAGAAGTGAGAGATGCAAAGATTTGTTTCTGCATTTCAGCCTATGCTTTGTTTTGCATAGTATTATGTGTGGCTTAGAAGACAATGTAAGAGGTATATTTCAGTAGGTTAAATGGCTAGGGGCAGAGTCAGAAGTTTAAATATATTTATTTTTCAAAAATTCATTTTGTAAAAGGCAACAGAAAAAAGCCTGTGCATATGTTTTGATTTCTAATCTGGTAGTACTTAGAAACTTCAGGTGGAGTTTGCATTTGGTAATTGCTCCTGGGCTCTTATCTCTGATGGGGATTTTGTAAGTTGAAAAATCCTCCCGTCTCTGGGAGACTTTGTGTTGCCTCATGAAGGCTGTGTGGTGGGTAGCAGTGTGTGCATGACCGGCGGTTTGGTGACGGTGGGGTTGCACTGGTGTGGGTGAGAGAGGGCAGATGAGGGGATGGAAGCAGATGAAGAGCGAGGAAGAACCCCAAGGAAATGGCACATGCAGACCACTGGACAGGGTGTTTGTTCAAAAAAAGTTATTCTAAATTCGTAGGTGCCTCAAGCTGCTCAGTACTTATGGGAAGGTCCCACAAGCTCCCCAGGAGGCACAGCAGAGTTCCCTGAGCTGCCTGTATTGACGCTAAAATGGCTGTTGTGACCCAGCTCACTCAGTGAGAGGCACCTCCTCAAGGAGGGACCGAACTCTGTCAGCTGTAGTTGTCCTGCATGTGTGTACTCCAGAGGCTCAGTGAGACATGCGAGGTACACAACGGACAAAGGACCACCATCACCAAAGGCACACGAACACTGTCACCACAGAACCCCAGCTGTGTTCTTCCTACCAGCAAAGAGGAGCAGCAAACAGGTGAAAGTGCTGTTTGGTCAAATGTGCTGCTGCCACCAAATGTGCTGGGTTACTTCATCTGGTCTGTGCGAATGGTTGCCACAGGAAGTGGCAATTTTTATTGCTGCTGACAGTCTTGCAGAAAGAGAAGATCACAATTGGCACTCTTTGAAAGGTTATGAGGTGGGACTTCTGTAGCCACTCAGGGATGTCCAAGCATTTCTAGACATTTTGGCAAGGAGAGCAGGGCCACTGGTTTCTCTGCCACAAGCCAGGTTATCAACTGTGACTTCAAGAGTTCACATCTGAAGAGCTTAACAAATCAAAAATCAAGCTGCAACACAGGATTTCTGTTGTCAGGGAAGTGTTGTACAAATGTCTTGGCTGTCTTAATGATCAAAGTGGATATATATGGAAAATATGCCGGAGGGTATTTATGCTCAGTGAATCCCGCTGACCAAACAGGTGGATGGAGTGTGCTTTATCAGAGCTGCTCCTGCTCAGGAAGGCAATGCCCTGAGATGATTGCATCTCCCAGAATCAGGCTCCAGATATAGAAGCTTCAAAAATCGCCCTGCCTCCTGACTATGCTTTATAGTTCTCATCCCCCTTTAAGGCTATGTGAGGAAAAAAAAAAAGAACTCCTACTCCTAGGATGCAACTCATCCCTTTTGTATGTACGTACATACAAAAAAATAAAGATGATTTTAAAATGAGGTGTGTCTTGGCTCGCCTGGGAGTGGTCCTCTGCAGTGTGGAAAATGGACAAGACAAATCCTACCCCAGGAAGTAGCTGTGTTACTTGGAGTAGACTCAGCACACCCTGGGGATGCAGGAAGGACCCAATGCAGAGCTGGGGGTCCCCAGATGCCAGTGGGGAGCTCCCTAGCTTGTGTGCAAGAGATGCAGGATGTGAGCAGGAGTTCATTGTTAGCAATTGTTTAACAAATGTGACTCAAGATTTCCCTAGAAAGCATTTCTAAAGGTTTAAGCTTTCACTGCCTATAACCACATGTACATAATTTTCTTTTAGAGGAAAAAAATATACATCTAACAGTTATGTAGTCAGCTAAAGTTATACAATGAAATAAAGGAGTACTACGGACAATACAATTTTATAATATGTTGGATGCATCATCATTACTTGTAATTATTGATAGTTATTTCTCTTTTTTTTAACTATGACTAACTTTAGGGTGAGGCTATATTTTATTCACTGTTTTGTATCTTTGATGCAACATTTGTACTTTTGCTGACACACATATTTCCATGACAATAAAAAATATGAAAACACAAACCAAATGTGTTTGCTTGTTTTTTTTTTTCCCTTCCCCATCCTCTGTTTTTAATGCAATCAGATATATCTAATAAAACTTCACATGCATGTAAGACATGTACTGTGAGATTCTTCTTTGGTTTGTAGCATTAAATCGGTAAGATGCTCAGACAACTCACAGAAAATAAAAAGTATCTCTTTTCTTCATTTGTTGGAAGCACAACATCTTGGAAATGAAGACCTTAGAAGAAAATGTCACTGTAGAACCTAACATAAAATCAAAATGCAGGTGTCCAGTTACAGTTAAGGTTGGGATTTTTGACAGGTATTTCAGATATGGGTAAGTCTATTGTCAAACATAGCAAATCATAGAACATACAGAAAGAGGGTAACACTGTCAGTTGGGTTTCTTGGCAATAACTCTTAATTTATAGCAATTTAAAATGAATGATCATATTTATTTTGCTTTCTTATGAATGATTGCAGACTTAATATTGCACTTGCAATCTTGTATTTCTGATGTGCATACTGCTTTCCAGGAGAGGGCAGTCCATACCAGGATCAGTAACTTTCCATTATACTTTTAATCCAAGGAATATAATTGGAGACTCGAACGTAAACACCAGGTTTCATGGGTTGGGCACAGCCAAGGCCCCAAGAGGTGACTCCATGTTGGACAAATTTGTCTTGGTCCAGACAGACAAGAGGTCCCCCACTGTCCCCCTAAACAGAGAAAGAACAGGATGATTCCTCCATGCACAGACCCATGTGGCCTTCCCACAGAAGGCACAGAAACAGAAGTACCTCTTACGTGTAAAGGCACACGAGTTGTAAGGAAACACTGGAATTCTAGCCAGGCTAGAGTTCTCTCTCTGTGTTGCTGAACACTTTTGTAAAGTCATCTCTTCATGTCAACCAGGTATTAAATTTATTTCTGAAGTCAGAAAAATTATTGAAAAACAATCTGATTGCCCTTATTAACTCAAACTGTGCTTCCTCCCTCAGTCTTCTTTCTGAGTTCTTCATGGGTTTTTGTTGTTACTAGATGAGCCAGTGGCACTGACACTTGGAAATTCATAGTTCCTTTGGCCCTTGTTTTGCCTGCATGGGAGGCTCCACAGCATCCTTCCTTGATTGCTAACTGAGATGTTGTGAACTGAGCTAGCTTGGACAGTGGAGGTAGTCTGGCTGAGGCAAGCAAAGGGGTCTGGGGAAAAAAAATCAGTCCGTTTGTCATTCTAAGTTGGTTTCCATACACCTGATTTGTGCAGCCCTGTGTTACCATGTGCTCTGTAGTTCAGGTCTATCTGAAAAATTGCCCCACTTCCCAGAAGCAGACAAGGGAGCAAGGAAAGAACAGAATACATGGGCATTTTTCAGCTCAGATGCCACGTGGTGTGGTAGCATCCCAAGGATAATTCTGAGCCTCTAAAGCCCGAAAAGCAGTGCACCGTTTGATTTGAATGTGCTTACAATTGACTGATGCTCACAGACTTTCTTACCTGGCAGGTGTCTGTGCCACCATGAATATTTCCAGCACAGAGCTCGTGCTTTTTGACTCTACCATTCAAAAATTCAGGGCGGTTGCATATTTTATTCTCGATTACAGGAAAGCCAGTTTCCTTTAAGTAGCCATCACCAGGAGTACCTTTGCAAATAAAAATGAAACCAAACAAGAATGAATGACAAAGGTAACTATCATGTTCACAAAATAAATATCAGGATATGGATAAGCAGTAAAATCAGTGTGCACTGTGCATATACTTCCCATGCATAATAAGAAGATATACCAAAATCATAAGCATTATCAATATTATGGTACTTATCACCCTCTACCACCCATCAGCATCCACACTGCACTGATTGACCTTCCTCCTCTCACAGTACATCCCAGTGGATCTAGGACCCACTGATACTTGTGGGAGCCACTCCCAAGCCGTTTTATTTCTCTGTGCCTGAATTTTCTGTGGAAGACATGAGGTAGGAAGTAAACAGTTGAATATGGCATGATGGGCAAGGAGGCAGAAAAGATACTGATGCATTCCTCAACCAAGACAGAGTGTGAGGTTTTGAAAATGATGGTTATATTTGTGTGAGATGTGTACTGGGCTGGTTGGAGAAAGAATCACTCAAGAGAATGAGCAAACTCAAATTTATGTGATTAAGAAATAACCTAAATCTAGAAAAACTTTCCATTCAACGGGGCAAAAGCCCACTTTGGGGAAAAGCGTAGTGGACTGAGAGAGAAGAGCTAGTGGCTCCTTAGGTCTGGTTCTCCTCTTGTAGCACCAGTTCAGATGGTTTCTGTTTACATGGCATTGAGTGATTTAGGAGAATCTGTGTCAGAGAGAGACAGTGGAAAGACTGGCAGCAGCTGATGAATTTTGATGGAATAAGTTTTTCATCAGTAGCTTGTGTGGGGAGAAGAGAAGACACTTTGGATACAAGTATATACCAGTCCCCAAACATGGAGCTTTTAGATGTGTTAATGCTGTCTCACCTCTTGTATCCCCCCAGCCTGTCACATAGCACTCCTCTCTTCCTCCTAACACAGCATTTTCTTTTGGTAAACAAACTGGAATTACATGATTATTAATGACTGCTGGGCTGAAATAAACAAACAGGAACAATCATTAGAACAATTATACTTGATACTACCTTCAGCTTTCTAAAAAGACTTTATATACATTCAGCTTTTTATCATTTAAATCCTTAGTTTCAGTTAAGGTTTTCTTCTGACGTTCAAAACTGCTTTTTAGGCTCTAAACCCTCAGAAAGTGATACACAAAAGGGAAAGGTCTGAAATGGAGTACAGCTAGAGTATTTTGACATAAAAAGAACCAACATTAATCCAGGAGAATGCTTTGATTTAAGCTAAAGCATAGCCAACAAAACCCAATTACAAAGCTGTTACAAAGGGTATGAATTAGTGGCATTTAACTTCTAGGTGTTAGCTTGCTGTGTCTGTGTCCAGTCTGACTATAATTCATTTTCCAATGGGACATTTAGCACATAGCAGAACCTAAGTCCATCTGACTTGCTTCTGGGTGCAGATAAAGCTCCTTTACAAAACCACATTTTTATGCTGACCCTGCGTCTGTTTTGGATGTGCATTGCAGCCACAGAAATGAAAGCCCAAGCACCATATGTTCACATGTGCTTGAAGCTCTGTGGACTTATTCCTTTTGACTGCACAGTTCCACAGCGAGCACTTCTGATGCATGAGAACAGACACAGGCAGGGCCATACTGGGTATTACATCAAACTCTTTGCCTGCCCACTGGCCAGACCTGCTGGAAGAGGCAATCTCCCCACCACAGCATGGAAACAGCATGGAGTGACATCATGCTAATACTGCAGGTTTCAATCCTCAGGACCTGATCAAGGTAGAAGCATACAGAAACACAGACTGAAAGCTCCTCTAGGCATTACCTCCTCCTATTCTGCTGCCACTGCCTCACTTCCAGCAGCTGGCACCCAGTCCATTTCCAGCCTGGGTCACTGTTCCTAGCCCTCCTCCCCTCCCAAGGCAGCCTTTCCCTTTCTGAAACCTGGGAGCTTCTTCAGAAAGGGAAGAAAGAGAGGTTCTTAAATCACTAATTGAACACAGAGTGTGTAGAAACACACATTTCTACAACACCAGCATCCACTTTTTAATCAGCTTGTCCCATCAGAGCAAAGGAATGCTTCAGGTGAAAGGGTACCTGCTCAGTTTCAGCAGGGCAATATCTGCTCTGTGTGGCTCCTTGAACAGCTTCTCTACATCACGTTTTTGTACTGATGGCTCTGTTGCTCTTTCTTTGTGTAATCCAAGGTATACTTTATATTCAGACGGCCGTGAGGACCTATTGGAAATGATGGCACGTGGTGAGCTGATGAATACACACCCAGGACGTAGACCACTTACAATGCTATTGGGCACCTTGTTCTATCACAGCCAGATAGCCAAATTTGGAGTAAACAATCCCTTATTACGGCACATGAAGTTTGGCAAAAGTTATCACTGTCACTCTTGTTTCCCAGACAAAACTCAGCTTTAACGAATGACAAATAGATTTGGCTCAATTCTCAACTGCTTGCAAGCTGTTTGCAACCAGCTCAGGTTGGTTAGTGGGTCTCTTTTGTTTCTCCTGAGATTTTCTATCTAGTGTTAAGAAGTTGCTGGTGCAGACTATAACAGATACTTACTTTTCTAAGCAGTGGGCAGCAGTAAGAACCCATTGAGGATCTATCAGTGTTCCCCCACAGAAATGTAAGCCAAATCTGTAATAGAGCAAAAAGGCACAAGAAGTGCATTGGTTTAAGATGGCGAAGTTAATTCTACTGTAATTTATTGGGTAATATTTCTAACCTGTGTGCCTTTACAAACTAAAGACATTTTTCCACAATTTCATTTAGAAACATTTTGCTTTCCTTGAACAATGTTTCTTACAATGACAGTCATGTTCTGTGGACTTTTTAATGAGGTCTTGCATGAAAACACCTAGATCTTTGCTCTTAGTCAGTGTTTTCATTACAGAAAAACCTTGTGTGAAGTGAGGTTCACTATTTTAGAGATTCTGACTTTTTCTAGCTCTAATCACAGTTGTAAAGCTCTGCAACTGGCCTTGATTCCCAGTTTTATTAATAACTTTGCCAGTAGGATCAAATACTTACTTGGAAGGACTGATCAAGATCAGCTGATCAACTAGCCATACTGTTGCTTCTACTCATAGGAAACTGACTCCATTGCAGAATATTAGATTTAAAGTCATTTTGCCTTCTAGTGAAAATGCTTTTGAAATTAACATTTTTATTGATCTTATGGGTATTTGTCACAAAATAGAGTGTTCTTGGTTGTCTAAGTGACCTTCTTTAAGAATAGCACACAAAATGTTTAGCCTTGAGCTATTTTTAAATTAAAATCAAGTTTAGAATGCTTGAACCACATACTGTAACATCCTACGAGAGGCAAGGTTTCTTTGCATGTAAAGTCTAACGATATGGGGAATAACCATACCTGGTACGGAGACTGATCTGCCAGGGCCAGGAGTGTGGGTGTGAAATACACCCTGCAACAATCCTCTGTGCACACAATTTTGGTCTGAACTTGGATCTTCCACATTCATACTGAGCAGGAGCTACAGAATAAGAAAAAATATCACTATAAGGAACTTTAGTTTATTTGCTATACATTCACTATGAACTCAGAAAACTGGAAGGTGAAGCTGTTACATTTATCACTTCAACTTCTGATTCTCTGCAGGTAATTCTATACCATGCACAATGTATATTTGGTTAAGTTACCTTCATCTGGAACACTTAAAAATGCCTAGTAATTATTTTTTTCACATACAGTTCTCAGTGGCCAGCAAATTACACAGGAGTAGCTCTATAGTCAGCTAGAAAAAAAGCCAAACCAAAAACAAAACAGAAGAGGAAGGAGAAGGAAAGAGAGAGAAAGAAAGAATAAATTCTCCCAAAATTCTTAAATGTACTCTTATGGAGGTCAGCAGTGCAGAAGTTGCACTGGCAGATGTTTTAAACTAATCTTGGTGGTACAGCAGGTAAAATTCAATAGCTGTCTCTGCGGAACAAAATTTTGTCCATTCTTGTCTCAGGATCATTTGGCACTTCAGATGTCTCTGAGTTATTAAAAAGGGTTGTGTTAATTTGGCCATGGCAAACTGACTCTTATAACACAGAATTTAGAATTTGTTGTCAGCAAAAATAACTAACTAATGACATTAAAGCAAGAGCCATGTTTCCTCTATTTGTTAGATTAATATCTCAGCAAAAAAAAAAATTGATTTAAGAAAGAAATGGATCATCAAATTAAATATAATAGTCATGTGAAAATGTCATTTTTTTCCCTAAGAGTCCGAGCCCAACATGTTCAATGCAGTACTAATTTTACAGTTACAGTGTGTGCATGTCATAGAACAACTTTCTTCTTCTTGTTAGCTCCATTTTTGGGTTTTGATATGAGCACATTTTTTTCTGCTCACTGCTGAGGGGATAAAGCATCAAGAAAGTCATCCTTCTTTTGAGAGCTACCTCTCGTCCTAGCTTGGTTTTTGTTGTTGACAGACATGAAAGGACTGGCAACCAAAATGTTGTAAAATCTTATAATTGTACACTTTTTTCACCACCTCATTCAGAGTGTCATATGGCTTGATTACTACTAACAAAGACAAAGGGCATCTGGTTAAATATTTAGGGTCAGATTCACTTTCCAGACAGCAGATACAGTACAATATCAGAGGAGGGACAATCTGGTTGTCATCCAGAACAGAACCAGAGCCGCATGAGCAGGGAGTGCAAAAATTTTGCTGGGATAAGAGCATGCCTTGATCAGTCAGGCAACACAGAGTTTTGCCAGGTGATTAGGCAGGAGCAAGGAAAGTTTCTGCTGAAATGGCCCATTTTGAAACACCTGGCAAAACCCCCTGAGCTTCAGTGGGCTCCATATCTTGTGTGGCATTAGGGGTTTCAAGGAGTAAGACCAATTTTAAGACTTCAGATACAGACCTTGAACATCACTTCCCAAGAGCCTTAATTTCTAATCTAAAGCTACTGCACTTGGTTTTTCAGACTAATCACTGACTGTTCTTCAGCTGTCATAAAAAGTTACAGGAAAGGCAGATGCTAATCTTTAAAGGAATAATTACGGCACTTGGGAATGTCACAGTATTCCCAGGCTTTTCTCGGGTCTGTTGTGTAGCACCAAGGTCCATTCACATCTCCATCAGGATTTCTGCAATACTATAACAAAGAATAAAGACACCAGCTATTAACCAGGGAATAAAAAAGCCTACCAATTAAAGTTTCAAAATATAATAAAATAACATTTGGGAAATTTTTTTTTTTTCCTTGCTTATAAGTGATTTTCAATTCCTTTTGTCTAAATGTGTTTCATTTTTTTCTATTTCCTCTATGAGTTTAGAAAAGGCTGATAAAAATCAAACTTCTTCAACTGTCCTCAGTTGAATTCACTAGGGCAACCATGGATCTCTGAGGTCTCAAAAAGTAGGAGATCTTGACCTCGGATGAAATCTTCCAAAGCACTAAACTATCTGCTCCTGCTTTCACTGCAGGTCGTAGGAGCAGTAGGGTCAGTCCTGAGGTCTTTTCACATCCACTCTGGCTGCATGACTCTGGACAAGTGAGTATTGTGAAAGCTGTTCTTGCACAACCTGGTGATGCCCATGGTGATGCAGGGGTGCAGTGTTCACCCTGATGTGGGTGTTGGTTAGCTGAATCACTCTCTAGGTTTTTCCTGGGCATACTGACCGATTTCTGCTCAGCACTCACACCTCATGTAACTGCATGCTAACATCTATTTTTTCTAGGTCCCTTCCCTATCCTGAAATATATCCCATGTCTTAGGAAAAAGAACCAAGAATTTATGGCAAGCAGCTTTCTAGAGGGAGTTAACCCAATCTGAGCTGGAATTCAATACAGGGTATGTGATGCCATCAAAGAATTGATTAAAGCAAGTTCTAAAGTCATGTACCTGGTTCAAGCTGGCAACATCAAACAAGCTCTTTATATCGCATAGAAAGCTTGTTACAAATTAGGCAAATATTGTATCTGAGATGTTACAAGTCTAAAAAGCTAAGGATGAGTACATGTGTTAGGACTAGGGAGATGAAGGTCAGAAAGGGAGCTTGCCTTACAGGATGGTAGGGTACACGTAACACCTTGAATAATGTGCTGTGGCAGAAGCTGGAGGGCTGAGAGGGAGTTACGAGAGGATGGGGGCTACAGTGCATCAGCTGTGTATCTCAAGTAACTTGCTACTGAAACATATGACCCCAGGTGTTCTTTCTGTCAGAGGAGACAGAGGTGCTGCCCACAGACCAACTCTAGTTAGTCCTCAGTACTGAGGAGAAGCAAGCGAAGCCCCTTGGCTGTGCTGCAGAAGCATTCAATAGAGTTTCTGGGCATCTCTGTGTCCCACAGAAGTAGAGATTGCTCACGTCAGCAAGAATTACCATGACTAGGTTTTTTGATTGAACTACAGAAAAGAAATTAACAAAGACCTGTCACAAAAGGCTTGCTGAGGGACCCTGAAAAAGATGGGCAAAGCTCAATGACAACAAGTATTAAATGAACAGTTTACATTTTTTTCCAGGCCTGCTCTTGGATGAGTTATGGGAGTGAAATAATCATGGCTATGAGGTCTCTGAGAACTCCATTCTTGACAAGTCCTGCCCCTTGCAGTTTTTGCCACTGTGCCACGGTAGTCTATACCATTACCATGAATGCAGTCTGTGAAAAAAGAAGAAAAGGAAATGGTTGTTAGATGGGAGCTGTTGGGTCAGGGTCATACTTGATGGTGGTGAAGTAGAGATAAATTTGAGGAAATACTACTACAATTTACATGTCTTACCTAATATATAGACAAAGAAAGAAGGGCAACATAGTGTCAATGATGACTAACATTGATATTTTAATTTCCTTGCGTTTTATAAGTTTTCTTCCTGATCACAAAAGTCGTAAAACAAAGTAGCTTACATTCAGTTGATCCTTCATGACTCCAGAGGTCAGGACTACAAAGACCATGCACTCATAAAGTGTTTTCCTTGCGGACACTGATATCTGTCCAATGCCACATTTTACAGTAGGTAAAAAGTAGTAATATATGTTCAGCCAAAATTATTAACTTTCTAACCAGAAAAATGTGTCATAGCAAAAAAAAGAAATTTAAAACCGAAAGCTGCAGTACTCTAACCATCTACTGCATAACAAAGTTGCATCTGAACTGAATCAAAAAAAGCCAGCTGTCCTCTGATGGGAAACGGAACCCTGGAAATGTGAATGCATGGCACAGGAAAAGACTTTTTGGAGCAGTTGCCAGCAAAATGCCATCACTGCTGCATTTTCTGCCATTGCTAGTTGCCCGTCCACAGTAGTGTGGAGACTAGTAGCCATCTGTTTCCTTGTTTTTCCAATATTGCCAGATGTAATAGATAAAAGATGCAATATTAGTCTAAAATCTAATGCAGAAACCCCACTATAACATTCTACAAGAATGCTCAGAAAATGAAGAGAGTGGATACAATACTATATTAAATTCTGTATTTATTCAGTTTCCCGTATTTTGCCCTCATTAAACTCTTGAAGATGTTTCCATAAAAACCGGTCTGCTGGTTATGAGTATTTCTGGGGAATGCTGAAAATATTCTCACCAGAATTTGTTTCTAGTGTTGTCTGAGGAGGTTTAGGTACAGTCTGTAGTCCATGGTCATCACACTTCTTCAGGTTGCAATATTCCCACCTCACACTGGGGTCGGTGGTGTAGCACCATGGACGGCTGTCGGCATCTGGGTTTCTGCAGTAATTTTGGGTCAGGTCCCTACAAACACAAACATATTATATTCCTATCTGTGCCACTGCTCTGGGGAGAACTTAAAAGAATATTTTAGAAAGCACACCCATTATGGAGCTAGCATATTTTCTTTATCATGTATGTTCTCTCATTGCCAGTTGAAACCCTTTTTCAGCATAAAGAAATCAGGACACATATACAGAATATTTAAATATGCCAAGTACTTATTCACTGATTAAAATTTATGGTAGAATATAATTTAAAAATCCAGATAAGTAAATGCATACATGTAATTTAAAAATCCGGATAAGTAAATGCATACGTGTATAACAAAGATATAATTTATTTTACTTTTTCAAATTCAGTAATAGTTTTTAAAAAGGAATAGTTTTTGCATTTTGGAATAAATAAATGATAAATATTAGGATTGAGAAAACCTATGCCTTTCTCAAAGCTCTAATGACTTGCAGACTAGGAAGCAAAGACTTAAATTCATTAATAAATTCATGTATAGACACAATTCGTTTCAGTGTAAGGGAAAATTTATGGTAACTATTAATTGCTTTACAAGCAATGTAGAAATACACGGTTAATTAGTCTGAAGTCTAATAATGACAACTGTGGTTTCTTTCAAGATGAGGTTAATAAAAATTGTTTCCATGTTAAAAAAAAAAGAAAAGGAAGGGATTATTTTTATCAAGTACACTCCCTTCCCAGCTTTATAATCATTGGTGTGTAACAATGATACAAATCAAAACAAGTCCATGAATGATCACTGTGCAATGAAACCTGGAAATGGGAAATACACATACGCATTTGGGAAGTTGTCTGCTGTTTTGTTGTGCCGGTGAGGTGACATTGAGCTCCAGGCTTGACATTTCTTTCCCGTGAGAGTGAAGGAAGCTGTACCACGGTAAGTCACCCCATTGCCTTGATAGCACTCCTCAGTAATTTGAGCCTGCTCAGGCACATCAACAGCTGTAGTGAATAACAGAAACTAGTCTCTTGCATCTTAATACTTTGACATTTAGACATGAGCATAGAAAGACAGTAGAAAATAACAAGCCAGACTATTTCACTGACCACCACAGCTCTCTGTAACAGAATCCTTCTCAGACTGTAGATCAAAAGTAAGATTTCAAAAGACGCTTGCAAAAAATGGTATGCTGGATTAAAAGCACTTGTACATCAATTTAACTGTCATGCATGGGGACTTATTTCAGCTAACAAGGTAATTAATTAACATATGGATAAAAATCTTTTCAGGGTAGGGGACTGTCTGTGTCTTTGCCACAGACACATATGGAACAAGACTACCTTGTGTAAGCAAAGTTTTCTTCTCATTGTTTTCTATGGAGTCTTGGTTAAGTGTTCTTAAATTATCTTACGTTTTGCTTCAGATTCAACTTTTAAAGAACTGACATGTAAAGCTAACTAACTTTTCCATGGAGCATTCAAAAATTTAGAAGGGAAGGTAACCACCACTTGGCACAAAGAAAAGACCTCTATTACTGCAATTTTTCTGATCTGAGTCAGTAGGTGACTTAAAACCTTCTTCACTTATGCACCAGACTGAACAAACCAGCCTGGGCTCCACATCAGACACAGGAGTTCAACTATACATGGCAATGCTGACAGTGACAGCAACAATACAGCTGAGCAGAGTCACACAAGATTTTTCAAAATAAACCACGATGAGCCTTTACTTCTAGTCATTTCCTGTTCTTACCAGGAGTCTCTGTCTCTGTCCTGTCACAGGAGGGGATATTGCAATATTCCCACCGGGCAGTTGTGTTGGTGGTGTAACACCATGGCATCTTCTCACCATCAGGATTTCTGCAGTAGTTTTCCTCTAGGCTCCTAAAACAGAAAACCTGACTGATGAAAGTCTCTCTTGGAAACCTATTAAAGGCTATGAACAAAAGGAGAATACTTCTTGCTGCCTAGTTTACTGTTGTATTCACTGGTAAGTAACTGCTGCTCTCATTTACTGATGCCATCTATTATATGAATAATTGCAATTCACTGGTGTTTTGGATGTGCTAAACCAGACACCTGCTGGATTGATGGATGAATTAAGAGATTGTAGTACTTTGAGGCCAAGACCAGCACAGCAGAAACATAGGGTGAAAGAATCTAGCCCCAAGGAAATATCATAATTGTAACTTTCTTACTTCACATGGTTTCATCTGAGCAACCATACAGTAAAAAGGATGAAATGAGGGGAAAAGTCAATCAAGTAGAGCTTGAAAATCAGAAGAGGAGACACTGGTATTCCAAAACAAAGCAGTGAATAAAAAGAAATGTGCAAAAAAGTTGAAAATATGAGATCCAGCAGGTGGTGAATGCTGGTGTTACTGAAGAACTTTACAATACAGAGGAAGAAAACTGAAGTAATTTTGTGAGTTGGTATTTCTCATGGACACTGAATAATGGAGGGGTTTCACTCACTGGCAGGGATAGTTTTCAGGAGTGCGAGCGTGTCTGTGTGGAGATTGAGAACTCCAGTGCTGACAGGTATTTCCTGATTCAGTGACAGATATGGTGCCTCGATAGTCCTCTCCTTTTCCTGATAGACACTGACGTCCTGGTGCAGGAGGTGGTGGGGGTGTTGCTGTTACAGAAAAAGGAACTGAAATTAATCAGTGCCTTCTAGACATAGCAAAAAACCAAAAAAACAAACCACTCAGAGCTTTATAATTAAGTGGGCTTTATAGATTTCTTTGCAGGTAAGGTTTAAATATCAAAATATTTGAAAAGTTCAGAAGGCAGAGAAAAGATCTAAAGGTATCTTTCTTAACTTTCTTTCTTCCATTTTAACTTCACAAGGAGTCAGGCTGCCAGAAGGGCATTTGCATCTGCCCCTTTACAGCATCCAGGAGACAATATGTGATACAAAAGTCAGGATATGAAAGTGCTAGCAGCCCCATCAGAACACAGCTGGATAGTGAGCAAGTGGTAATACTCTGAAGAAAACTGGGGTGAAAGTGTCAGGCCCATCAGTAAAATGTACAGGTGTAGGTGCAGATGTAAAACAGAAGTACTCTAACTGGTGAGAGACAGCAAGGATAAGGTCTGGTGAGAAGTCCCAAGGAAAAGTATAAGGCAAGGATAGGCCTTTAGGGGAAAAGAAAACTGAAAAGGTGGAGAATTGAATTGGAAGAGCAAAACAAAAGCCTAAGTATTTTCAGGAAGAGAGAAAATGTGTGGCATCAAAAGAGGAACATCAGAAGAAACATGAGAAACACTGAAATGCCTGGTCATAGAAAAGCACATCAAGGAAGGGAGATGTGCTCCAGCCACAACCATTAGAAATGCCTATGACAGAAATGTCTAGCCTCAAAAAAGCTATCAAAGGTTAATTTCAAGGTGGTTAATTTTTTTGTTTGATGTAAAATTCAGCGGTCTTTTATTCTTTTCTTTATCTCTGGGACTTCTATTTGTTCTAGATCCTTGCACCACTCCGACTGGAGGAAGTCTAGAAGTCAGACTTACTGCACCGAGGAATGTTGCAATATTCCCAGCGTTTAGTTGAACTGGTAGTGAAACACCAGGGACGAGGTTCACCATCGGGATTACGGCAATAATTCATCCTCAGATCCTTCTCTGGAAAACTGAGCAGGAAAAATAAATTTTAAGAAATGTTACTAATAGCTGTAACAAGACCACCACTGATGAGAAATAAACCATCACAGAATCTGACTCACTTTTCCGGGAGATATCCATGAGAGTGAGGATGCTGGGAGTCCCAGCGCTGGCACTCAAGCCCAGACTCTGTTGTCGCAACTACTCCATGGTAGTTTTCTCCACTGCAGTGCATGCACTCTACTGTAGGAATAAGGCAGAATAAGGACAAGAGAGAAAAAGTCCCTGATGAATTGGTCCATAAATGCTCCTACTCATCTCACATTGAGCTCAAGAGCCTGATCAGAGCACATGGCTGAAGTACAGTCATTTTTTTTGGCACAGTGAAAGCTTATTTTCCTTGGTAAGATGACTTCAACTAGTTGATTACATGTACAGCATTCCATTAAAAAAACACAAACAAACATTATAGACTATAGTTTTTAAAAGAACTAAATTGGAACTATTAAGATATAATTTAAAATCTATGCTTTGCTACTGTCACATTTTGTTGAGTTTTGCACTAGCAACTGTCATTTGGTTCACTTCTAAGTTTTTGATATGTGAATACACTCATATACCATTTTTTATCTAGGAATAAAAAGACTCTAAACCTGTTTTGAGGGTCTTTTTATATCTTCCTTGTTGGTGTTGAAAATGCCTTTGGAAAGCATTGTGTTGAACTAAACTCAAGTTTGAAACAAATGCTCAATTGAAAATAAAAGTATCTGAAAACATTCACATTCCTGAACACATCTTGCAAAAAATGGAAATAAGTCAGTCTGTGCATCCTGACCTTCACACTCAGGGATGTTACAGTAGTCAAATCTGGTAGCAGGATCTGTTGTGTAACACCAGGGTCCTTTTTCATCGTTATCAGGATTTCTGCAGTAGTTTTTCTCCAGTCCTGCATTGGGATGTTTTTCAGGTGTGTAACTGGAACAGAATTAAATGGGATTACAGAGTAAGGAAAGTGTCCCAATTGTTCAGCTGAGGACTCTAAAAATGAAATCTTTATCTGAGGACCATTCTGTAAATGTTGCTCTTTAGAGGACTCCTAAATGTCACTGTGTGCCATCGCTGAAGCATTAGAAGTGCCACAGCATAGACTTCATGAAGTGTGGTGCCTCTAAGCCCAGCCATGTCCTTAATACTTGTATTTACTTTAGCTGTTTGGTTTCCAGCAATTATTGCTCAGTCAAGGTACCATGTAGCATGTAGTGAACTGTTTCCTCTGGGATATGTTCCCTGGGAGATGCAATGAGGAGATATTTGCTGAAATGTGAGAGTCTTCTGTAACCTGAATGCTATAACTTTTGAATCGAAGGTTATGAAATAAACCCAGTTAGGTGTTTTTCATTAAACACAGGAAACACTGCCTTGTTAATTTTGGATTCACTGATAAAATGATGCACCTGTATGTCATCTGCCACGTGTTATACCTCTGGCCAAGAGAAGAAGATCTTGCCCTGGTGAGATTAATGAAAAATTCTAATCTCAGCAGAACCAGATGTTTCCCTGTATAGTGTTTTGCTCATGTAAGGACCACAAAATTTAAATGCAACTGCCGAGGCTGACAGTGTCTCTATTGATCAGGTAGTACTACTTGGAGGTCTCTGATTTACGATCCAGATTAGAGAATTATTTTATTTTAGATAGGTATAGAAAATTATTTCATAAGAAGACTCATAACACCAAACTAATTGCTTACAAGACTAATTAGCACATATGTATGGCTTGACAAAATTTCAGAAAAACATATAAACAGATACAAAAAGATCTTACTTCGGTTTATGTGGGGTATTTTCAGCCCACTTCTGGCATCGCACACCTTTCTGAGTTTTGGCTTCTGTTCCTCTGTAATCCACTCCTTTTCCTTCCTTGCATTCTAGAAGATAAACTGAAATGATATGTGCTTATTTAATCAGTATCAGGACATACCCATTGGATTCTAACATATACAAAATCCATTTTCATGCTGATACATTTAGTCATATTTTGACTTTCTTATGGTCTTAAAAATAGACAGTTCACATTGTAAAAACCTACTAGTTAGCTTATGTCTAAGTTGAATTAATTAGGACTTAAAAATGCATGTGAAAGCAAAAAACTTCCATAGCAGAATTCCAGAGAAATAAGTGTAACACAACCCAGTTATTTTGGGAATATGCTATAGCGGATTTACATAATAAAATACACTTTTAACATTTAAATAGGTACTATAACAAAATAAAAACACATTCTCTTTTTCTTACCTCCTATAATGTTATTATAGTAATGCACAGTAATTAAAATCAAACCTTTAAAGACAGTCACCTTAATTCAGCTGAAGACAACAAGACAGATTCACAGATGCACACACATACTGTTTTACCAGTTTAAATAAGCAATTTTTTTGAAGTTCATATAAATTCAGATGAGATTTTTTCATTAAAGTTCACCACGTGATGAATGAGATTCAATTAATTTATGATATGCGGAAACAATTACTTTCTGCTGTTCAATATAAAATGGATAGTTGATTGAATGTGTGTATTATATATACTTTTGCACTCATATTTTGGAACTTAATAGTACTTTCATGAAAAATAGAAAAATAAGGACTGGAAGAATCAGCAATAAAATCCAGTCTCTGTATAAGACAAGAGGAGTTTTAATGCTGACTAAGACTGGGGTTTGTGTTAGTAGTCTTAAAACAATCAATTGCAGCCCCTAAGATTTTCCTAGGAGACCTGGGCAATCACCTTTCCTGCACAGAACTGGTGACTGTGAGGGGAGAGGTGGATTGCAAGGGGTGTCTCTTCCAAGGCACAGATGAAGGAACTCAGATCTTGGCATATTCCTGCAGAGCTTCTGTATCTGCAGTTTGGGGACAGTCACTGTCAGGCAACATGTTCTCTGGCTTGGAAAATTAAGTAGGAAACTCATTTAACATTTCCCTAGGGAAGCAATCTGTCTTTTAGGTTGTGACCTGGTTTGTTTCAGCATCTTTAAGTATGTTCAAATCAAATACTTGTAGAGACCCAGTTTTGCAACAGTTTTTCTCAGCATCAAAGTTGTAACAAAGCTGACATACAAGCAGAAGATTAACAGAAATCTGGAGAAATTATGCCATTTTACATAGATCTGTCCTGCCCAAAGTGAAAAGGACTAATATTTGAATCCAAAATAAGGTTCAGCTTTTCTGAGGGCTGAGAGTTTGTAGATTTATAGATGTACCTTTTGGCATGCTTTTATTTCAATGTATTTATAGAGGCAAGTTTACTCTGGAAACTTTAGCTGGAAGCCATTTGGATCCCTCAAACAATTTTGCAATAAAATAACATTAAACCCCTCAATTACTGAACATTGAATCAGTCAAGTGCTGACTCTTTTTGTTTGTGTAAACTTTTGACAGTTTATATAACCTTTAGGGCTTTTTCTTTCTGATGACAAATGACTAACTTTGATCCCCACACTCAACCCGTGTCCCTTGGGTTAACTATTTACAAACAGATACGTATATAAGAATTCCCAAAGGCAGCTTTAATTCTAATTACTTTTACTATAAGTCAGATAGGATTAGCTTTCTCTTTTATAGCACATACTACAGGAAAAGTAGCTTCTGGAACTGTCAGTTTTATACTAATTGTCATCCTTTTCTTTGAATGCAATGATAAATAGCAACTAGGCCTCATCAAGTAATTGCTTCAACTGAAAAACATACTTCAAATAAAAAGATGAGTAACACAGAAACCATCTGACACATATGCAATAAACCGTGTTTTTGATGTTCATGATACCAAGATCCATCTTTTGTCTTCTGCAGGTAGAGGTGCAATTTTTGGATATTTTGGTTATGTCAAACAACAGTTTTTCACACTTTTACGGTGTGGTTCTGTTTTTTCAAAAAACCAAAACACATGTCTGTGACCTCAAAAGATGTAATAACTAATCCTCAGTGAGTATTGCAGCACCAGGTTCTAACCACAGTAAATCCAAGGGATGTCTCAAAAATAAATGAAAATCACAGTCTAACTCCTGATCACAGTAAGAAAAAACAAGATGATTATTTACATAAAAGTTACTTCTTCAGTCTTTTAACTTTTTTACTTGCCAATTGATCTACAGTTTTCCTTTTAAATAGGAACTGTAGATTTCTTAGTGTTAAGATTCATGGAAATTCCCACTTGTTTCTGGGTATAATATAAAAAGCTTATGTTCTAAACATTAAATTGCCTACAAAAAAAAAATGCAGCTGGCCATAGGCTTCAGAAAATATCAGGTTGAAAAGGACCCTTGGAGGTCTTTGGTCCAAAACCCCAGAAACAGCATGTTCAGCTTCTGAGCTGGGTGAGACTGCTCAGAGCTTTGTCCAGTCAATATCTGCAAGGGTGAAGACTTCACAGCCTCTTTGGGCAATGTGATCCAGTGCTTACCCACCTTCCTGTGAAAAATTACTCTCCTTATATCCACAATGTCTGAACAAAATCTCATTTGGATGTTCAGTTGCAATCCAGCTAAAGCTATTGAACTACTATCTAAAATCTTCTTGCAGCTGCTGTATACACAGCATTATCTTATCCCACAGGGAGGGATAAGGGCAGGACAACAGAGAAGTACAGATGCAGTTCTCCACAGCTCACAGGTAGTTCCTGTCTAGTTATTGTGATTCTTGACTTTTGGTTAGAAACTGGCCCATCAAAACCACTGCATGGTTTCCAGCAGATGAGAACCTGGTTCATTTTAGCTTTAGATGCACCTTTTTGTTGAAGGAGACCAAAGTCTTGAGATAATATAGTTTCCAATTTCTGAATATTCTCAAATGCTTTTTTTTTTTTTAAGTTACAAATCAGAAAATAGTCAAAGTCAATATTCATGAAGTCATTTAACACAGAACTGTAGTACTTCTAGTCAAAGTTTATGGTATTATCTTATGTCTGAGTGATCCCTACGGAGATATTTTCTCCTTTGTATATTACTAAAGCACAATTAAATTTATGTTATATTAAAAATAAACCATGTCATTCCTTCTTCCCTGTATATAGTAAGAGCTCCATGTTTGAAAATGTAATTGAAAAATAGTCTTAAAATCCAATTGTTTCTCTGCTTCTGGTGAAGGGTGATCATTTTTAAAACCGGGGATAAAAAATTGGATAGCTGCCTTTTCTTAGAGACAGACTTCCTATTTTCAGAAAGAATTAGAGACCAAATACATTTCTGTTAAATTATCCTCATCTATGACAAAAATATAAATAAAATATGTACAAAAGGGGAATACAAAAGTTCACCATGTTAATTAATTATGCTGTAAAAATAAGAATAGGATTAAAATGTCACCAAATTCATTAACTAAAGAGTACAAACATCACATAACAATACGCAAACATTATAGAAATAGATCATTTTTATCTGAAGCACAGTCAAATAATATTAAAAAGACACAGACATACTCTTTTTTTCGTAAAGAACTGCATTTGTTCTTCTGAATATCATTGCTGTTTTGGTGTTCTCAGTCAATGTTAAACACTGTTGGTCTTTACTGGTAAATAAGAAGGCCCTGTTGAAATTAAGAGGAGAGAGCAATGTAAAAAACAGTAGCTGAATATATGCTTATTTTCCTGAACACCTTTTTGAGTATTCAGTTATCATTTTATGAAGCACTACACTACAGTGATATTTAAGACTGAGTAATGTTTTGAAATCACTGAGTATTGCAGCTCACATTTTCAGTGGTGATTTTCATTTCTGAGTGTTCATATCAAACTTAGGTTGAAAGGGAGCTACAAGAACAAATTATAACAAGGGATTAAAGGTTTATAACCTGCTGGAGGTTCAAGAGACCATGTTGAATGGGATATATGCACAAGGCACCGTGACCTTATTTCAACAATACTAGTGGTCATTCAAGGAGTGAGACATTCCACAGTATGCAGCAGTTACCAAGGAGCAGGTAAAACACAATCCAGGACCTTAAATTATCTTGTGGTAACTGTTCTGAATCTTTGTACATAAAGCAGTGTAAGCACTTTTTGACAGCCTTTTGTCTTTTCAGCAGGTGCCTAGGCTGTAAGTCTGCAAAGCTGAAGCAGGTGGTGTAGCCTTTACAATAGCATCTAAGGAAACCTCCTGACAGGCTAAGTAATTCCTACAGCGGGCTTTTCTGAACCAAAAAAAAAGAGCAATAGCAGAATGGCATTCAGTGGGTAGATGTATACCAGGAAAGCAAATACTGACAAAGCACATTCTGTAGCCCTGGCCCCAGTGTGCTGTGCTTGTAAATTCACACAGCCTCTTCCCAAAGAAGAGGGATCACATCTGGACTCATAGCTGGCAACCACATCCATGAGTGATCTGGAGAGTGCTGGTTGTCCTGGGTCAAAACTACACTTGGGCTGTTACCCCCAGTTACGCCCAGCTGTCAATAATGTTAAATTTGTGAGTAGGGAAGTAGCTAATGGGCATGGTCCAACCCACTAAGAGGTGGGATAATAAGTCTGAAGTATTGATCTGAATGGATTAGTCTGAAGGACTAACATGAGGATGCTGCAGTGCTGGCTTGATCTTAAAGCTCTGCCTAACATTTACCTTTCTTCCCCCAGATCCTTTCTGCCTGATACCACCTGTTCTTGCTTGATTGTAATAGGTCTCACATAATTAATTAAGAAGGCAATAACCTGATGTTATTCCAGTGCCAGGTGATGGTCAGCTTAGATACAGGGCAGAAACTAAAGAATGATACTGTGTCTGAATATGGTTCAAAAGGGAACAGCAATTCCCTGCAAATTGTAAATATACAATCTGAGTATAGAGACCTGCCCTCCCTGCCTTTCTCCCTACCCTCCTGAGCCATGTGCTAGTGAATCTCTGCCCTCTTTGTGGTTTTCAGAGTGAAGCTGGATCAAAGGGAAGGCGTGGTAATTCACACAGTCAGCAAACCCCTGTCATCCTTCAGAGTTACACCTTTTTAAAATAAGTCTCATTTTCCCTTTTGATTTAAAACACAAAATTGCAAACACATTTAAAAAGTCAGCACCAGTGTATCCCTGCCTTGAATAAAAGCATTAAGTAGACCCAAGTGCTTGAAACAGCCCTGCAGACAATGAGTCTGCTGAGTTCAAAAAGGTGTGCTGCAGAAGTGGTAGATCAAGAACTCATGAAGATTGGAAGGGAAAACCCCTCTGCCCCATATGTGCGGACTGCCTCCCACCACAGGAATGGATGTCTCTCCTCACTGCTCCAGTTTCCTGCTATACTGCTGGAGCTCAGTGTGCTCCAAGGCTTTGGCGCACAGCAATTGGCTCCACTGGGGCAGAAGCCTGAGCAAAGACCAATGTCATGCTTTCTAGCCCCTTGAGCCTGGTTAATGCAAGTGCAGAGAGAGGGCTTGACTGAAAGGAGGGTTTAGGTTCACTAAGGTTTAGGTGGCTGTCTCTTCCTCAAAGTCCAAATTCTAGTAAAATTCAGCATAATGGATTTATCTGCAAGATAGGTAATGCAAAGAACTTAAGCAATGCCATTATTGCTGTCCTAAATTTCCAAGAAATTAATTATGACTCTTCATTGCAAAAGGAGTACAAGAGTCTTGATAAAACCATGTTAAGTTGTTTTGCAGCGTGTCAAGCTGTGCATCAAGATATCATAATGCTTTTCAACAAAAATTCAACGTAACTTTCTCAATTTCTCTATTTCTTCTGTCTTCATCTATATGTCCCACATTCTGTTCCTACACATCTTTTGTTTTTCCTGCAAACCTCAAACCCACACAGAAAACCCCCAAGAAAAATCCTGGAAGTTCACGCTGCTGATAAAAAAGGCATATTGTTCCATCACCAGCTATGAAAGATATATGTGGGAACCAGTGGAAATTACCTGCAAGCAAACTTAATTTCACTTTCACATTTCTCCGCACATTCTTCTTCACTATTTGTCCTATAAACTTCCTTCATTGGGTTGAGCAACCAAGCTCCCTCTGTTCTCACATAGCGGTCTAGGATGCTTCCTTGCACTAAAAAGAGAGAAAGGTGTGAAAATGGAATTGATGTGATTTATTTCAAATTCTCACGTTAAATTGTTTGTCACCTCGTTGTGTAACGTCATCATTTCATGGCTGGAATAACTGGTGACAAAAGAAGGGTAAATCTTGTCGTCCTGGTGTGGTAAAAGGTACCATCACTGAAAACCCAATGGAAGGCAGGGCACAGAAATGGCTTGAACAGTGCTTTGTATCGTACTGAAAGTCATAACAAGTAACACAAACCTATGAGATAGAGTGATGGGAACACAGAAGATGACCCAAGGAGCAAAAATAGTGAGGTGTTTCAGAAAGAAAATATTGGCCATGCATACTTTGGAGAAAGTGGAGAAATAGGACTCAAGGTGTGAAACAATGTTTGTCCACTGCTGGCATCTATCCTCATGGAATGACTTCAGATTTACCAGTCACTTCTTTTCAAAGGCTCCTACTCTTGCAAGAAACAAGTCATCCTCAGTCACTGGGGTTATCAGATGAGCAATTCGTCATTTTTGTAATAACCCTGTATTGAACTTAATAATCAAGGTAGCAGTTGTTGCCCTCCATGGCAATGAATTAACACAAGACATTAAACTGGTAAATAAATGCACCTAGCAATCTCTGGGCTACAGCTGTGTGTCAATTATATACAATACTAAAAAGTACAGCTGTGTTTAATGGTAAAGTAAAAAAATGTTCAAGAACCGTCCTTCGTGTAAAGAACTTTGCCATTTAGTATTTTCTTTTCCTGCTACAGCTATGCAATCTCTGAATGCTTAGCTTAGTGCACAGCGCTGTGGCTTTCATGACTTCCAGCTGCAGGGTCACAGAGTTGCATGAGTCCTGTGATTTTTACAGTTTCTTTATCAGAGAAGCATATGACTCTTCTGACGAACATTTGGCTCTGGGAGTTGCCTGTTCTGTAGGGTTTCAACCCCAAACAGACACCCTGGCCCATGGTCATTGCAGCCCATCTCAGTCCTGCTCTGTGGTTTTGTGCCTGTCTTTGCACAATTGCTGAATAAAAGGCATTCAGGGGATGAACCAGACCATGACTGCTGTCTCCTGGATAACAGCCATGCTGCACAGAGGAACTTCTTCACTTTTTCTGACCCCTGTCTCAGCCATGGCCCAGTGCCAGCAGGAGGGACAAAAAGCCTCCTTATCCCACTCAGACCCATGGCCTGTGACTGGGGCTCCACTGCGTTGTTCAGTGATTCCTATCCAGCTGAGAAAGGAAACAGCTCTTCCCTTTTCTGAGTAACACTCTTAGTGTGAAGCAGGTTCATATGTGTTCTGGTATTAAATTCCTTTACCTGAGAGATAGCTCAGCCTGCAATTGGGTATTTTCTTAAGGATCATTTTGCACCTACAAATTGGAGCTGATGAAATAGGATTAAAAGCCAATTATGCTTCCTCTCATAAAATTGCAAAAGCAGAGAAGTTAGTGAAGGGGTTTTTGGGCATGCAGACGAGGGAAGAGTTCATCCCTAAGGGCTGACAGTTTAACAGTATGCATGGAAGAAAAGGATAACTGCTGGAAAAGAAAAGAATAAGTGAAAAAGGATACAATGAAATTTCACATGACAGGCACAGGAATCATTGATTTCACTACTTATTTCAAAACAAAAACTTTAAGAAGAAAACTGTTTTGAGAGAAAACATTAAACTAGTTTAAAACAATATCATAGAGATGCTGCAATTCTCTTTGCAAGGAAAAGATAAATAAGTAAAGAATTCCTATTATGGTACAGCTTCCATGCAAACTTAATTCTGTTCTGTTTTGACATTTTGCAATAATATTGTCATTATTACTACAGCATCTGATTTTAGAAATATTGACAGGGTCATAATTGATTTGGGTCACAAAAATATTTTTCCCCTTTTCTATTATATTTATGTGACACCGCATAATACTTTAAGAAAACAAAGGAAAATATGCAATCTGAATAAAAATGCAGTAAATTTTCTTGCTACCATTTTTCCTATATCTATGGTATTTTACGGTCTCAAAAAGATGTATTACTATCTTATTCAGAAATGCAAATATTTGCTGCCATTTGATAAAGGATTTGCAAACAAAAGTATAGTATTTTGGATAAAAGCCCTAATTGTATATTTTCCTGCCCCATATAACATTCTTACTTAATTGAGAAAGGTATTCGATTTGACTGAGGCTGTTCTGCAAAAACAACGCTTAGAAACTAGAATTTAAACTAAGATAAAAATTCTTAGCATTAAATAACAGCTAGATTTTTTTAATGCTGGGGTATGTCTCTAATATTTCCAGCTAAAATCTACCCATACAATTTCCTTCTACCTTTTTAAATATTTTAAAACTAAATATGTAAAATGTTTGCTTATTTTATTACATTATTATATATGCATTAGCACACTCATAACTATTTTTTACAGCAATCACAACATACTGTGTGGTTATACAAACACTTGAAAGAAGACGTGTGGTCTGAATCTCACAGTTCATTGAAGCTTAAGGCTTTCAAGACAGAGAATATTCAAATCTATGAAACACACACATATATATATATATCTAAAGAGCCCTATTCAGTTCTTGTGTGTTACAAATTTTTTATACCATCTACCACAAAAATATATTTTCAGACAAAAACTATTGCAGAAACTAACATTGATCAGATTTGGTCTCCCTATCACATGGAATGAAAATTTTACTGTTAAGGTTGTAGTTATGCAAAAGACTGAAACTGAAGTGTGTGGAACAAGTTTTCCTTTTCTTTCTGATTCTCTTTTGCACAAGCATTAACAAATTTTAAATCAATCAAAATAAGGATCACAGTATTTGGCAATAACAGAGAAAAGAATCTCCATACCTAAGATAAAGGCTGCTGAAACCAGACAGCCATGTCTTTGTACAAGCATTTGACAGGCTGCATCCCAAGGGTGCCCACATCTCCGGCCATGGAAAATGTTTGCTGGGAGCTATTGCCTATGCAGACACCAAGGCTGCTGCTTTTCTGGTGTCTGTAATGAACACAACCCTGGAGCAAACACAGCTCTCGCTCTGTTCAGCAGCAGCTCTTGCTGGCCAGCAAGCCCCAAATCCATCATCATCCACGGAAGTGGTGGCACAGGGATTTGGGGGCCTACCTTAACCACATGGAGCTTGCAAGTGTTTGGCCCCAGTCTCACCTAGACAAGAAGAAGACAAAAGACTCTTACCTGGGCTGAGAAAGAGCAGAAGGAGAAAGGCAGCTTTGCTAATCCCCATTTTGGCCCAGCTGGCGGGTGCTGGAAGTTGTGTGTGTCGGTGCACAAAGTTTTATTGACTTGCACTGGAGTGAGGCAGCATCAAACAAACAAGGCAGGAGGATTAAGTTAATCATTCTCCCATGCTGCTCCCCCTTGCCGTGGTGTGGCCGTTCAAACAACCTTGAATTGGATGGATTACCAAATCAGATTCAATCACTTCTACTGGATGCTATTAAATGCGAAGGCACTTTCTTGTTTGGCAGGACATGTTTTGTTCTCAAATGGTTAGGTCTTTCTCTACTAGAGAAAAGACAGGAATAATGTTGCAGGAAAGCATGGGAAATCATGTGTCCAGGCAGAGTTTGAATTTCTCAGTACACTAGAGTCTCAACAGTAAATTCAGCCATGCATACCTCTATTGATTTATAAGGAGCAACTTCTATTTAATCTCAGGGTAAGCATGATTATAAGATTCAGATAATATTAATGCTGTAAAATAGTTTAATCTTACTTCTTTATTAAAGAATTCATTCTCTGATATGTCTCCTTGGCCTAGAGTTTTCTTTTTTCCTTCCATTTGGGAGTAGGTGTTAATTTTCACTTCATTTAAACTTTAGATTTAAGAGAATACTCTAAACCTTAAACATTAGGTTTAAGAACCATAGGTAGCAATTTAGTGTTCTTCCTTACCAGACATTTAACATCACACTGCATGCACAGACTCATCCAGTGAGGGTGTCAGACTTTGCTCATCTGTGTCTTATCCTGATTTCAACATCAGCTCACTCTGCATTTCCCAAGCAGCTTTTACCTTGGAAAAGTTGCACTGCAGCACCATTTCACAGCCTCTCTTGCACATTAACACTTTGGTGTTCCTTCAAAACAACTTATTAAAACAAATGTGCTAGTGATTCACCAGAGGCAGGAGCAGGATGAATATTGGATGGGGAGAACAGACTTGAATGGACACTGCTGGATCATGCAATTCAGTCTTCTGCAACTGAAGGGCAAAAGTTTACAGAATCAGAGTTCCTGCTAAAAACTCTCCACTTCCTTGTCATCCTGCTTGCTTTAAGTAGAAGTTACATTGTACTGAGGGCTTGGGATAAAGCTAGGAGTGCTGGAGTAAATATGTGAGAGAGGCATTCTAGCATGAGGACCAGATCAGCTTCTATTTTACAGATTATGTGAAAAATCTAGAGCCGATCCTGCTTATGCTCCTATGCTATTTTTCTCCTATAGGGTGCTGTAATACCATGATATTTGGTTGTCTTCTGTGCTTGAATTTGTTTTAATGCAAGTTGGGAACAACAGCGTGGGATATCTGTAGAGGCTTGGAATGCCACTAATGTTAATCCAGAAAAAGCAGGTGGGCCAGGAGAGGAGCTGATTGGAGTTGGACTCAGCACAGGGAAACCCTTGAAGGGTGCCAGGGAGAATGGGTCGGATAAAGTGCAACTATATGTGGGATTTGGCTTATCAGGTTTTAGGAACAATTACTTGTTGGGAAAGAAGGATAAAACAAAGGAGCAGAATACAAAGTAGGCTTTACTAGCAAGCAGGGTTTTGAGAGCTATTCAAGTCTGTTTTAGCCCCACATGTTTTTAACAATCTTAATCCCACTTTCAGTTCTTGTTCCAGATCCTGGTTTCCTCCTCTCCTGCTCCATATCCCCTGACTCCCTGGCCACTTTCTTGTTCCCAGTCACAAACAGCATCTGCTCACCAATCCCTGTGCCTCCTTCCCATCAGATATTATCAGATAGTGGGTTTTTTCCTTACTCTAACACAAAATTTATTTTCTGCTCAACCCTGCCCTCCCCAGCATCTCTGGCACCTTCCCCATATTTCTGTATTCCCCATTTCCACTTAGGTATTCATTGGGTTACTGTGTTATAGTGCACATCTAGTGGTTAAAGTCTAGGGAAAAAAGCTGCATAAGCGGGTGAGTGCAGCAATTTCTCCTGCTTGGAGAGGTTTGAAAAGCTTTCAGTCTTGACTGAGTTTGTAAAACTCATTGATAAACACTATGTGTTAGAGATTTTAATCAGATGAGCTTTTTCTACTGGTTTTCAAAACCAAAGAAGCTAATTGTGGTAGCCAAATGTTAAAACATGTCCAGGATAGTTTGGGAAAACTTACATGCATCACATAAGCAAACTCTTTTGCAAGCTTTCCTCATGTTAAAAAAGTCTACATATACTCTGTCAGAATCTATACTTCTTCCTTACAGTCTTTAGCAGTTGCCACTTCTAGGCTTCAATCTGATTCTTCTCTCAATCTCATTGCCTCAAATCTGATTAAAATGCACCTACACTGGTGGGGATGCTCTGAAGAAAGGAAAGAACACTTGTATTACCATTTCATTCAAGGACAGCAATGCAGATTTGAAGAAATATTAATCTCTGTTTTAATGGATCTAATCCTGGAAAACTGGACTTGAAAATATAGTGAACAATTGTTCCTGGTACAAAAATGGTCATTCTATAAGCTTTCCACAAGAAAATGACAAGAAAGAGGTGTCTTTCATTTGACAGACTGGCACTCCTGACTGTCTTCGTGTGACAAAGATGTGGCCTCTGAAGGCACTGTGTTTGAAAGGATCTCTTATAAACTGTTGATTTATCTGGCTCCTTTAGTGGCTTTCCTTCTTTCCTCTTTTCTCTCATGGATCCACACAGTATCTAAATCTTTTCCCAGCGCTGGTCTTGTGGTGTTTGTTCTCATTTATTTGATCACTGTGAGGCCCACCTGTAGGTGGAAGTTTATCAGATCTTATTTCAGAGTCAGGGTACATTAGTTAGCACAATGGTTAAAATATAAACAACACTAGGAGGCTTTTTAAATAGAAGTTGACCCTTGAAATTGGGTTTACTGTAAGCTCAGAAAAATCCCTCCGCAAAAGAAATTACAAACAATGTCAGAACACAGAGCACAACTTATTGAATAAATTCACATAAGCATAAATTCTCTATATTACAGAATCACAAAATGTCAGAAAACAGCCACTTAGATATCACTTACTTGTAAAAAGGAGAGAACCAAAGGCAAGATTCAGTTGCCTTTGAAAATCTTTAAAGGAGGGGAAAATTTCAAAAGGCAGTTCTAAGGAAAGGCACATCCACAAGACTGGAGTGAGCATTAAGTAAAGGAGGTCATGTAAGTGCTCCAAAGAGTGGCATAGATACATGAGCAGCTGAGAAATAAGGAAAGTATTTTTACTTTGTTTTCAAACACAACCAGAAAAAGTAACAAAAGTAAGACTTACATAGCCCTGATTCACAGAGCTAGAGGAAGCATTGGGCAGCAACCCCAGATGGATAATGTGGATGGCTTCTAACAGCAGGACCTGCTGAATGTAAGGTAGGGAGGAGTTCAGGAGGGGAAAATGTAGCTAAGTTAAAAATAAATTCTGTCCTTGCTCTACACATGAAAGAACACAGAGGACAGAAGACCTGGTAGATAAACTCATCTCTGCAATTTCTGACCATAGATGCTAATGTATCCAAGTTAAGGAAAGTGACAGTAAGGAGATACAGAGGATGTTTTTCTAGTAGTGAAAGCATTCGTCTTTGAAATGTTCATTTGTTCTGGCTGCTACCAAATGTAAGAAACCAGCAGAATAAAGTCATATAGACATATGAGAAGAAGAGAAGTTAGAAAGTGAGCCAACTGAGTGTCATCTTTATAGTAGAAATATCTAATGAATTAATTACTAGGGTTTCTGAGTTGCTGAAAAAGTATCTGAAAATACAAGGACCATGCAATTGCCTTTAACAGAGGTGTGAAGAACATTAATGCCATAGAGAATCTTCCAGCAGCCTTTAGTGGAGGTGATTATGAGAAAATGCAGTCCTTTCCCCACCTCATAAGTAAGCAGCTAAAGAGAGAATTCAAATGTAAACACTTACAAATATTGGGTAGTACAGCAGCCAGCATTTAGCACACAGTGTACTACAACTCTTTGTACAGGAGGGACAACCACATCATGTCCCTGCTAGACAAGAGGGTAAAACCATTCTTTATTTACTAGACAGAGAACATCAGAGGAAGCTAAAGGGTGGCAAACAGCAGAGTGACCCTGTAGGCAGCTCCGAGTCCTGCTTGAGTGCCCCAGCATGTAACACCCAGCACTAGTACTGCTTTGGGAAAGCCACTGTGGCGATCCGCTGTAGCCTACTCCGTGTTTCTCTTAGTGGGAGCACATGCCTCACACCCAAACTTGCCCCTTCTTGATTTTGTTAATCTCCTGCAGTACTGCCATCTGAGTGACACCTGCCTAAAGAGTGCTACCCACTCTTTACATGTGGAGCTGCACAACACAGACAGAGCAGCAGCATATAATAGTGCCTGACATGTAACCTGTAGGTCTGATTTTCATTTTAGTTCTGTGTTCTTCTTGGAAGAGTCTGTAAGAGAGTATCTGTTTGTATTCAGGCTCCTCAAAGAATGGTGCGTGCCAGGTCATGGCTACACTTTTTTGTGTTTAGCAGGCAAGCAGTTCCTGTCTCTGCTGTTCCAAGTCACAGGACTCAGCTGTGACTGTTGCTCTGGACCCCATGCCGAGGGAGGGTTGTTGAACTCTTATCAGCCCTCCTTTCACACCTAATGGTGCAACTTAACCCTTTGAACACTCTGTTCAAAATGTTCAGAGTTGCTGGGGAGTCCTTGGGTGAGGGTAAGGGCTATTTAGCAGCAGAATGTGAAAGAGAAAATGAAGAAAAGAAGCATAACCATTATTTCACTTCTGGTTAGAAAAGCAGAGGAGAGACTGTGTGGAGAGATTTTGCATTTTACCCAACAGTTGTCCAAGTGCTTCCAAAGACCCCAGCAAATGCCTGCTATTTTTAGGATGCTCTTCCGGTCTTCTTCTATACACTTAGACAGTTATATACAATGATCAGTGCAGCAGTGTTTTGTTTACTGATGTTTCCAGCTGGTAATGAAAGCAGCTGACTAGAAATGTCACTGAAATAAGATGAATGTTTGTAGTTCCTTACTTCTACATCAGTTTCAGACAAGAGGGACAAGCCACCTCCATTTTCCACACAAAGTGTATATTAAAATTGCCAAGTGCATTTTCTGCTTGTCACTTACACGTAGGTTTATTTCCATGCTTGTTCTTGGGTCATTAACTTGCATAAAAGAGGGATGTTCTAACCAGTTTAATCTTATTGAAACAAAATGCTTAAAGGGTAAGGCAGCAAATGATGTTAATATTCAGTTCAAGACACTTGAGTCAGTGAGATTTTCAACAATACATCAGAAAGGTGAGAATATTACCTTCAGATTTAGTTTAATATTTTGACAAATTGCATATGTGTGTGTGTGCGCGCACATATGTGTGTGTTTATGTGTGTGAATATAACCTACTATAACATCTTTATTTACAAGTTTATAAAAGTATTTATGACAGTTGCAGTTTAATGGATGTGGTATAAAACTCATTTATTCTTTAATCATTTTTATGTCATTGTGCAAAAAGACCTTGTAATTAGATTCCACAGCTAGCATCAGCTGAAGACAACATTGGAAAAGTTGCTTGGGTCTTTTTTTCCTGACTCTGATGTAAACTCCCAAGTTAAGATCAGGAAATTTAGCACTAGAAATCATGGAAAATTTGCTGATCACCTTTATCATTTGCTCCTATTCTATTTTAATTTGAAGTAAATTACTGAAAGATAAGACACTTACATGTTCTGTGCGGCCCAAAGACTGTAGCATATCATGTTCAATTTTTGCCACAGAAAGTGCAGAACTATAAGATTAATCACAAACAGTGGAGTGGAAGGTGGATGCAAGTGGGGTAAAAACTTAAACAGATGATGCTGTCAGCAACTGGAATTATCTTCATAACTTTTTCCAAACTTGTTTTTCAAACTCTGCAACACCTTCCCTAATTACAAACTACCCATCAGTCTTCTGACATCTTGTGTAAGATGCCTTCTTGAACAAAAATACTTTTTTAGCATTCAGAAAGCTTTGGAGTGTTGCAGTTGTCTACAGGCTTAAGATACAGGAAAACAAAAAAATCCAGTGGTACATTTGCAAGTGTGACACAGTAAGGACAAACAGTTCACCAAAGCAGACCCAAGAAGCACAGATGAAATGAAGAGGATGGCACTTGTGTGCCAAGGAAGCAGAGTCCTATCCGATGACAAAGTGCTGGTGTTATCATCAGAATCAGGGTCCAAGTTCCTACATTGTGTGAAAATGTATTGACAAAGTCCTAGTAGTAATGACACAGTCCTAGTAGTCAACTCTAAATATGAAAAAAAAATTTATTATTTAGGCACATCAAAAGACTGGAAAATGCAAGAAACCTTGATGAAGTATCACTGTGGGCCTAAACTAGGACAAATTACTGATAACAAATCAAGAATTCCCATGCTGCAAGGAAACAGATAACACTGCATCTGTTTTTTCAGCTGGAGAAAATAATGCAAGATTTCCAGACTGTATTCTCACAAATGCTAAAAAAAATCCCAAATCGCAAAATGACACATAGAAAAAACTCAAATAACTGTGGAATGAAGGCAAAGAAGATTCATAGACTATTGCAAAGTGCAGGCCAGTTCAGCTCCTGAGAACATCCTGTAGCAAGAGGTGGACTGTTAATGAGTCACATGGATTTCTGGGGAAGAAACCTGATTTCCAATTGTGAAGCATAACAACATGAGAATTGTTACACTGACAGTCACCCCAAATCTAACCAAATAGCATTGAGAGGTACACTGACAAAACTGTCTGAGGAGAATAGCCTTTTTTAAACTTTAAAATCAAGAAGAGTAGCCTTTGGTTTACATGAAACAGCAGCAGCATTTCAGTGACAAATGTGTGGGGTTTTTGGGTTCCATGGGGAGTATGCTGCACGTCTGTACTGCTGTGATCCGTGCCTTACGGGCTGACTGTGCAAAACCTCTGCAGGCAACAGCATCACCCAGGGCAGCAGACACTCAGCAGGCACAGTTCAGCATCTGCCAGAAAAGACTGTATCAAATACCAGAAATTTCCATTAGACAGTGCCTATAGGAACTGAAGAATGTCTAACAGAAACCAAAAGAAACAGGAACAATTTTTGGGTCTTGCCAGCTACCACAGAGAATTGGTGCCAATGTTTTTTTAAAGAACAGCACGACCGGCAGAACTTTCAAAACCAACAGTATATGGGGGATAGCAAGCAAGTGCCAGTTGGCAGTAAGCCTTTTGTGTGCTCTGAGAAATGTTGTGCTCAACAGGTTCTGAAAGCATCCAAATTTACTGAGCATACAGCTCAAGAAAAGCCTTTGGGGCTGTATTACAACAGGAGGACTAGGGAGAGATGCACTGAGTATTACACTTGAGCAGAAAACTGGTGCAACTAGGGAGTGTATTATCTTGGCGACAGAGCAAGGGGAGCTGTTATTGAGTTCACATTTCAGGTTTTTCTCCAACCTTGTCTCACAGGTTGATTAGTGAGGGAAATTGTAACAACAGGCTGCAGAAGTGTCTGTAGGCTGAAGCATGATCCCCTGTAATAGCCTGTTCATATGATTACAGAGAGCTCCCCTGGATGAGAGTACAGTGGTCTGTGGTAGTGTGAGAAACCCACCACACCTTCATCCAACTCCTGGCAGCTCCTACACCAGTCCAGCTTTCCATTTCCTTACTCAAGGCAGCAGCTAGGTTTGGCTGCTCCTTTCTTATTCCTGGGGCCTCTAAAGAAAGGGAGGCAGATGCTAGTGATGGGTACAGGGTCAGGCCTGTCTGATTTGGGATAAAGTTTCTTGCACAGGGAAGACTTTGCACACAGACACGGGCTAGCTGCTTGCATGTAGCAAGCAGAAAAGTGGGTGTTTGAACACAGCAGAAGACACTTTCTTGAGTTGGAGCATGCCCCAAAAGAGAGGGATGAAGTAGGAACCTTACAGCTACTGTCATATGCGACATGGCTGACTTAAACAGGTACAACATGGACACTGACAGGCTGTAGCAATTGGTCAACTTGGCTATTGCTTTGCAATAGCTACTTATGCTCTGTCAGTAATGGTGTTTATTTAAGGTTCTTATGAATTATTACATAATTTTTAAAACAAGTTGTAAAACCATACTTGGAATGTTGTTTCTGACAGAGGGACTGCTTTCCAAAAAAGTTAGTCTGCATCCAGATTCAGTGAGAAGCCACTGCGTTCTTGATCCAAGAAATAAAACTGGGACTTTGGACAAAACCAGGCTTTGACAGCTGGGTATAGTCCAGTCCCCATATTGGACAAATCTGTCCTTATCTTAGCAGATCAGAGGTCCTCCAATTTCAGTCTAGAGAGGAAAAGGGAGTATAAAGTGATTCCTCTAGTAATGGAGACACTAGGCATGCAAACAGCAAAATACTGGCAGGAACAATATTATAACTCCACAGGCCTGAAAATGTGGCTGACACAAGGGTGCAAGAGAGAGAGACACACAGTGTTTTAATAGACCTGTTGGAGTAAAATAATTGGAGGGGAGTGGGAAATAAAAATTTTTTTTCCAAGCATCCAGGCCACTCTCTTGGTCTGAAGATCTACCGATCATGGATGTGGGTGCAATCCCAGATCACTGTGAGGCCAATTACACACACAAAGCAAGCAATGTCCTAATTTTTCACATCCTCTGACCCACTTGATCTACTTGACAAAATTGTTTCAATGCTGTTCCTTAAAATCCAGGCATAGCAGGATATGAATACCTATGTCTGATGATTTTTGACCGTATCAGTGAAGGCACTGCCCACACACTCTCAGATGTCGTTTACATCGGCAGTCTTGAATACCTGCTCAGACAGATCAGCATTTGCTTTCTATCTCTGTCACCAAGTTGCTACCATCATTTTATTGAATTGCTCCCAAGATGATAGCCTCCACTAAAAACCTCACATTTTAAAAGTCTTTTTATACACTTGTGAAAATTAGAAAACTGCAAGCTTTATTTAATCAAGGAACTAAATAAAAATGCGGTACAACTCCAGGCTGTGCCAGAAACAGTCACTAGTTTCTTCTCTGTCTAGGAAAAAAGGAAAGTCCAGGCAATATATTACAGGCTTTACTTCAGGTGAGGGGGCTATCCATAACACTAGGCTAATATGAGTAGGATACTACCCTATACAATTTTTCTGCTATTCTGGTTGGCTCTGTGAGTTAAGAAAAAAAGTGTTGTGTATACCTCAGTTCTTAGGCTTCATGCAGAACCTTTGGGTTTCTGAAGCTATTGCTAAGCCTTGAAAGTACAAATTGTATGCATTCACCTGCTTATACTTAGATTACTAAGATTATTCTTACCACACAGCTATCTATGCTTCCAAAAGTAAATCCACCACAACATTCATGATTTTTGACACTTTCATTCACAAATTCAGGGCAACTACACACTTCATTTTCAAGCACAGGGAATTGAATGTATTTTAATCTGTTGTCTGTATTGATGCCATTATGAACAAGCAAGAAAATATAACAGTTATAAATGGTAGCCTGTGTGTTGTGATCCAGTGAAGCCTCAGTAATGGAAGGACTGGGATCTGTTCTCAGCTCTACTAAATTCTCTGAGATCCTTGAAGGACCTTATTAAATCTTTCAACTTTTTAATGCTTGGCTCATACCTAGCATCAATAAGCAGAGGCTATTTTACTTTGCAAAGAGTTACTAAATAGATAAAAACAGATGCTTAGTAATCAGGGCCATTGTATAGGTTTCTAGTCTTCCGTCATGGTGCAGTAGAAATTGCTTATTTCAGTGTTAGCCTAGATTTACATTGATTTGAACTCTTTCAAACACAAGGTGTTTTCCAGACACGCAAGATTTTTTGAAACCAAGGTTGAATTTTCCCCAAATATAGTTTATTTAGATATGGGACTGTGTCTCTGCTCCCCTTCCTCTGCTGATTTTGTGACCAAGTTGCATGATATGTCAGGACCCTCTTTTCCACTGCTTAAATGCAAAAATAGTGTGTTGATTTTTCCAGCCTAATAGACTTCAGAAGAAATCTAGCCTGTAGCATTGTTTTGTGGCTGTGATCACGAGAAGACAGGAAGCAGCTGCCACCGTGTGGCAAACTGAACAAAAAACTAGAAAGAATTGCAAGGTAAGAAAGAGAAGAAAGGTGAGAGGAAAGCCAGTAATTTACTGTCTATGCTAGAGAAAAGTGTTTCTTAATAATGCTGATGAGTTACACTAATATTAGAGTGATTATTCTTATATTTGTTTTCATAGCATCAATTTTGTAGCTAAATGACACAAGAAGGGGAAGAAAGTACAGCAATCTATGTGGAAGCTTTATGGTGAAACTCAGGGATATGTTTCGTTCTTTTTTTTTTTTCCAATTCTATGGATGCACACGAAAAGAAGAATCCGTTGGCTTTGTTTTACAGGTGGATTATTAATAAGGTGGGTCTGGCAAATGGTTGGGAATGGCATACCTTGCATATAGTTCAGCAAGGAAAAATGTGTATGTGGGAATTGGAACTGAATGAGGACAGATACCAGCATCACTGCTGGAAGCTGCAGGGATGAGGAATTGCCTCCTGCAGCAGCAAAAAGCTGGTCAAAGAGAACTGGGTGTTCTCAACCCTCAGCATAGGTCGAGTGAGAGCTGAGCAGCAAGACATCACAGGGTTGATTTTTAATGCTAGACTGTGAACAAGATTCAGGTTTTACTGACATTAAAACCATTCAGCTTGAATTCATTTTGTCTGTGCCTCAAAGATGGCTGGATCTGGGCAAGCTCTGGTTTCATGGTTCCTGGGATGCCATCTTGTCTATCATACAAGATCTTAAGGCTGGTTCTTGGGCTTGGACTTGTTCTTAAGACTTGCCCATGTATCATAGAATCATAGCATAGTTATGTTGGAAAAGACCTCTGAGATCACTGAGTTCCACTGCTAATGCAGCACTGCCAAATCCACCACTGAAAGTCCTATCAGTCCGGAGTGAATGCAGGTCCCTGCAGAAGTCTATGCAGACAGTTCAACGGGAATGGTCTGTGTGGGGATCGAAGCCACACGGTGCCAAGGGCCCTGCCCTTCACAGGGGGTGGGCACAGGGACACAGCTGGCCGGGCCGGGGGTCACAGCCCCGGGGGCCTGGGGGCAGCGGCCGGTGGAGCCGAGAGCACCCGGTGTCACCTGGAGCAGCTGTTGAAGCTGCCGGTGTCCGGCAGCCATCGGAAGGTTCTGCTGCCCAGAGGGTTCTGGAAGGCTCTCCATAGCTTTGGCAGCTGCCACAGCAGTCGTGCTGCAGTCGAAGGCTGTGCTTCCAGCCCGGCACCTGTGCTCTGGCTCTAATGGTAACTAAAGCTCACCCCGTGATCCACTCCCCCAGCCCACACCGGCCGTACCGGCGAGGCCGGGGTTGGACCCCAAACCAGGCAGGGCGGCTGNCCAGGCACCTGAGGGCGGCTGTGGCTCTTTGTGGCCCCGTGGGCACCGCTGTGGGGCAGAAGCTGCTGGGGAAGCGGAGCTGGGGCACAGCCGGGCCTGGTGTCAGCAGGAAATCCACTGAGAAATCCTTGCTGGCTCGGAGGGCCCTGTGCCTCCCACTGTCAGAGGCTGGGAGTATCCAGGAAATTGCCACCATGTGGTGCACAGCCTCTTCTCAAATTATGGCTGGGCCTCCACTTTTGGCCACCGTCAGAGGCAGGGACTGGGCCAGAAGGACCCATTGCATGTGCATAACTCATTAATTTCAAAAATAAGGAAACTTGAAATATGAATTTTAGTCATTCTTGTGAGTTAAGTCTCTTTGCTGTCTTCACCTCTGGTGGAGAGAGGGCAATGGTGAGCCACAGTCATAAAAATTAGATTGTGAGACCACTTCAGATGGAAAAGATTTACATCCATAAACTCTAGGTAACAGGGGAATCTGTGCTGCTTACTTCCTAAGTCTGAGGTTCTGCTTTGAGTGAGTTTTAAGGTAGAAGAAGAAAAAAGGATTTCTTGCAGATTTTTTTTTGAGTGTGCAAGTAAGGACATTTTAAGGTATATGAATATAGTAATTTTTTTTTCAGTTGTGTGGGGACCTTCAGATCCATGACACAAGTGATTATCTCTTAAACTCAAGGACTGACAAAATTACACAACCAAGGTCACTACTATACATTAAGATGTGCATTGTAAGATACAATACAATACATTTATCATCAGTGTGACTTGCAGCTGTTTACCATTCAAAAAATGCTGAATTGAGACTCCTTGGTTCTTCCAGTGCTGGTAAATAAGCTCAGCCTGCAGGTTGTTGTGCATGACAAAGAGTTAGGACTGAAGACATTATTAATTCATGTAATACTTGCATTAAGACAGTCCTCAGTCCCGCGTGGGATTGTTAGCGTTGTCTTGTTTTAGATTCACTATAGTCAGGCACCTAAGCTTTTGCTTATTTAATTCTGAGGAACATCATAGAAAATGGATGCACAAATTTTCTGGCCACACTAGGAACAGAATGTTTTCCAAAAGCAAAGGAGGAGATGAATGTGCCCAAGATGACCAAAAATGGGTGCGTGCAGACATGCCTGGATCAGAATTCTGGGACTGGCAGGCTGAATTCACTGCAGAGAGGACACATGTCCTGAAGTGCTCCTGACTTGTCCTAGGAAGGTGGTGGCTGGGAGCATGTTGACACTAACAAATAATTTACTAGACCTAGCCACTGGCTGCCTTCATGGTTCTCAGGAATGAAGGAAGGCATCAGGAGCAGGTTATAGGCCAAAATAACAAAGATGCTCAGAGAGTGGAGCACCTCTCCTGTGGAGACAGGCTGAGAGAGTTGGGGTTGTTCAGCCTGGAGAAGAGAAGGCTCCAGTGTGACTTCAGAGCACCTTCCACTACCTGAAGGGGACCTACAAGAGAGCTGGAGAGAGACTTTTTAAAAGGGCCCTTAGTGACTGGGGGAGTGACTTTAAACTGAAAGAGG